>JAAAKQ030330710.1:9146-26419 GCA_010016005.3 Zanna intricata
GTGATTATATTTTCATAAGAAGTTTTATATTATATAAAATTATATATATTATATTATATTTTCACAAGTTCAGTTATTCTTGCTAGTTATAAAATGCTGTTGAAAATTTCATTTCTGTTGTATCAATATTTGTCATAAGTTCTGTTTTCGTAGCCGTGTACAATTGAAAGTTTGCTTTTTGGAAGCAATGTTGAATCGTCTCTGTTGATACGTATTGCTTCTGACAGCCAAATTATAGCGTTGTATAAAAAAATTATAGCGTTAAATAGATTTACTCAATTAAATAGTTGACTGTACTGTTTAGTAGTTGCTAACAGAGATTTCATTAAAAATCTATGGTAGTGTAATTTGATACATTTAATTACATCCTGGTCCATAGGTTGGGCAACGCTTGTTGTATTCAGTGAGAACCCAGTTATTTAGCATGGTTTAATGCAATATCCAGATGACTTGTGGTATTATCTAACAAGAGAAGAATGTGTCTATTTTGCTGCTTCATTCTTGTGTTAAATCCTTGTAACCACTCCTCTATAACACATGATGTCTTCCATGATTTTTTGTTGAATCTCTGTACAGCAAGAAGATTGTCTTTATTAATGTCATTAAAACACCTCAGCTTATCAGCCTTTACAATAACAAGCAGCTTTACCAGTTCTCCTGTCATAAAACCACAAACAAACATTCTCAACCTTAACTTGGAATACTTCCTTCCTGTACAACAATCTCCTCTCAAGCAGAGTATTAACTTGGTAATGCACAGTAAAAACGTTCAGTTTCGTCCTCATTTACATTATGTCTTGGTTTGTAATTTTCAGTCAAAGTAACAAGTTTTGTTTTCCAGCCAGTTACTGTTTCATTACATACATCTCCACCCTCGCCACATACTTCTTTAAAACAATTTCATGCCCCTATTTAAAACTTTCCTACTACCTATTTGAAGCGCTGAAATTGGTGCTATCTAATTTATCTGCAATTTCCTTTCCTTGGTGCTGTACGATTACTTCTGAAATCAGTAACTTTCTTGCCCTCACACTCACAAACCAGTCCCAATTTTGTTAATTTCTTTGATGCCAGTTTTTTGCTTGTGCCTTTTATTTGCCCCTTTTAACCATTCAGTTTTTAACTCGTTTTTTTTTTTTAAACTTCAAAGATTTGAATCTTTTATGTCAAATTTGTCAACTAAGTTTTTAACAGACGTTTGTCTTTTTCACTGACTTTGATTACTTTGATTTTTGTCTTTACGTCTAACACACTCTTCTTTCAGTGCTATACTTGTGACACTAATACACAATATTGAGAAGAATACTAAACTAACAATTCCACTGTACAGTTCTGTATTTTAGGAACTGAATCGTGAATCGTAGAAAAAAAATTTATACGCACTTCTGCATAGTAAAAAAGACTTTGTTGTAATAAATAAAAACCACACATGGAAAAGTTATTTATAATGGAATTACATAATTAATTTAAATAAAAATTGTGACTTGTGATAAGGAATGATGAGAGTGTTAAGTTATGATTCAAACGGCTGTAGGCAGGAAGACTAGTTTACTGTAAGAACCAAAACAATGATGACTGTGTGCCATCGCCTGTATAAGGTTTAAACGCCCTCTGTTTGTCTGTCATTGCCGATTATGATTGGTGACGATTTACTGAAAATTTAAACATTATATAGTCTTAAATGCGAATTTATTACTTACAATTCTGATATGACTAATTTTTATTTTGTTTATGCAGGGTAATTTATAACATAGCATAATACAATATACTATATACAGTTTGTATAGTACTGTATAGTATATGTATTCTATTTTATATCATGGGAAAATTTAGTACTGTACTTCATGTATAGCATTAAATGGGTATATGTATTATTGCATAAATTACAGCACTCTACACAATTATCAAAAAAACATTTCTGTTAAATCATGAGCTTTTTCTATTACCGCATCAGCCCAGTTTCCATTATTTCAGGGAAAATTAATCATATCTTTGTAAAATTCACAGGACCAGGGAAATTTTCTGTTGTAGACAGCATTCCGTTAAATCCATATTCTGTTAACTCAGTCTTTACTGTATTATACAATTTATGAGTTTGCAAGACTGAAGTACAAATTATACAGTTTTATTTTTTGTAGAGAAAGCACGATTCTATTACTTTGTGTATCATTTTAATTTTAATTTTTTATTACATCCTTTGTTGGAATCAACAAATTGTTTTTTTTTGTTATTTATGGGGCGAAAAATGCTTGCACATTATCATTGCCCGAAATAAAATAAAATTATTAAAAACTAAAAATTATAAACGGAAACCTACAACTAAAATCACCGGTCATAAACTAAAATATTAAAAACAAAAGTTAAAACTTACAACTAATTACAAGAATATATCACATAGTAACTAGTAACTAACAAAATATATTAAAAAAAAAAAACAAAATATTGAACTAAAAGCTAAAACTTATAACTAATAAAAATAAACAATAAAATTCATAGAATCATTAAACAGAAAAACCTAAATTACTATATTAAATGTTGGGAAACAAATGTATCTCCCGGAGAAATAATAACACCCAGTCTAAAACCTCCATGTCATTACCCAAGATATGACGAGTAGTCTTGGGCAATTTAACTTTATGGTGCAAGACCTTATAACACATGCACTCCACAATGCACAATACATGAATGTGGCGCACAGTCAGGCGGCAGTTACATCATATACATATTGGTGCATTTTCTGCTGACATCAGGTATCCATGACTGGCTCTTCTATGTCCTATCCGCAATCAGCAAAGGACCACTTCCTCTTGACGAATGTTCCTGTGTGAGGAGTCCCAGGGCAACACAGTATTTTTAATATACCATAATTTATTATCAACTATCGCCATCCAATCATCTTGCCACTTTGCACAAAGAGTGAGTTTTATACGATTAATAAAGTTGGATGTAGTAACATGTTTAGTGAAAGATGCTTGGCTACATGCATCCTAAGCTGCGGAATCCCCATGTGGCTAGGGATCCAGCAGAAACTCACTTGTGTGTTGTGATGGTGCAACTCAGCGATTGCGTTATAGATTTCTACGACAATAGGATGTCTGGAATAAAAGTTTTCTAGGGCTTGGGGGACACTGCATAAGTCGCTACAAATAAGGATATCTCGATAAGTAGGATTAATGATATTCAGATTCTTATTTATTGCAAATAGTTCAGCAGTAAATACACTTGTGATACCAGGTCGGCCAAACATATAAGTTCTATTATCGTCAACAAATGCGCAACCAACGGTATCATTGTGTTTCGATCCATTAGTGTATACTATTGCATCTGCATTTGTCTTGGACCGGATGTGTTGAAACATTTGCTGGAAGACTATAGGTGGCATTGATTCATTATTGTAATTTATAAGATCAAAATGAAATTTAGAAGGGTGATTCTCCATTAAGGATATACGCACGGATATGTTGGAAAAATAGAAGGCGTGCCAAGATTTATAAGCTGCAGTAGATGACGAGTATTGCCACCTACAGGAGCAGTACAAAGTGGATGGTTCTCATATCTTCCTAAATTAATATTTCCAAAAACCGAGTCAAATGCAGGGTGATTTGGTTGTCCTTTGAAGTGGACAAAGTAGGATGCTAAAAGCTGTTTCCATCTATCCCAAAGTGATGGTTTACCGCAGTCTACAAGCAAGCTTATGACAGGGCTTGATTCAAAGGCCTGTTGCAAGATAAAAAAAAGAATACAGGATAAGAAAAGAGTGTACAGCATCTAACATCTTTAACCCTTTATTTCGTGCTGAAGAGTAGGCGATACAGCCTTAATCTAAGCAGGAACGAACTAAGAAATAATAAAAATGCAACATACATGATCTATCGACTTCCCAATTTGTATTGTTAAGAACTCGTAGCATATCTAGCAGTTTGGAACATTTTGCTTTTAATTGTTTGATGTGATTCACCCACATAAGATGGCTGTCAGAAAACAGTCTTAAAAACTTAATACTACAAGAGTAGCTATTTCTTCTTCATTCGATTAGATTTGTGGTATTAAAGGGTCCCGCAAGCGAGTAAAGACATTTTGCTTTGCAGAAATTTTGCTTTCGGAGGTGAAAATGTGAAGCCGGTAATTCTGGACCAAGCTTCAAGGTGAGAAATTGTGTTCTGTAGTGGTCTCTCTGCGGTGGCTGTCAAACGGGACATTATGTATATGGCAAAATCATCAACATATAAAGAACATGTTACAGGTGACCGCTGCACACATTCAGTAACACTGTTGTTGGCTATAGCAAACAATGTGGTACTTAATTCACTTCCTTGAGGTACACCATTCTGTAAGACTACACTATCTGATAAGAAATCTCCAACAAGAACATGGAAACTTTGGTCATTAAGAAACCCCTTGATAAATGCAAGCATACTCCCTTTGTCACCCCATTCTTTAAAGGTTTTAAGAATGCTGTGTCACAGTGCCGTGTTGTATGCCTTGCTAATATCAAAAAAGATAGCGACAAGGTGCAGGCAGAGGAGGAAAGCATTTTGAATAGCTGCTTCCACTGACACTAAGTGGTCAATGGAAGAACATCCTTGGCGAAAACCGCATTGTTCTAGACACGGAAGGTTATATCTCTCTAAGTACCATGTGAGCCTGCAATTCACCATTGTCTCCATTACTTTACACAAAACGCTTGTCAAAGAAATAGGCGGTAACTTGAGGGGTTGCTTTATCTTTACCAGGTTTAAGTATTGGTATTACAAAGGATTCTGACCAGACCGAAGGGAAGGTATATGAGGAGAATAGACTATTATAAATAGATAATAGGTGTTTTAGTGCCGACTTAGATAGGTGAGATAGCATACTGAAATGAATGTTGTCAGGTCCATGAGAGGTGTCATGTGAGTTTTTAAGTGCGTGTAACAACTCTTGAATGAAAAAGGAGCATTTAATTCACCAGCAATTAACAATAATGCTTCCATTTGCAATTTGTATTTCTGAAATTCATCACTGTAAGATGAGTTGAGAGACACCAAACAGAAACATTCTGCCAAGTTACTTGCCACTGCAGAAGGTGATGTAATGAGTTCTCCTTTATGAATGAGCTTTATGGATTGTTTTGGTGATCTGCAGATTGTATGGATCTTTTTCCACACAGCAGACAGGGAGTAGTGCGTGAGATGGTGTCCACATACTTCTTCCAAGACTTCCTTCTAGCGTCTAAAAATATCTGACAACACCGTCTGGTTTTACGATATAAATCTAGATGTTTATTTGTTGGCCTGCAGTTAAATTTGTGCAATGCTTGCCATCGGTTGCTAATAGCGTTTTGGCAATCATCATTCCACCAAGGAATAGATGATTGTCTAGAATTACCTGATTTTTGTGGAATATATGTACTTGCATTCTCAAGTATTAGAGATGTAAAGGATGAAAGTTGGTCAAGGATGTCTGCACTATCACCATATTGTGTTAGGAAAGCTTTACGGTAACCATTCCAGTTCGTCTTTTCAACAATCCATCCCTGTGGCCTTTTTTTCACCTCTTTGTCAACATCAAAAGCGATAATAATTGGTCTGTGGTCACTACCATGAAAGTCGTCACAAGCAGACCAATTAACACAAGGGAAACAGTTGGGTGAGCAGAAGGAGAAGTCGATATTTGACAGTGCACCAGTCAATGAAGACATGAATGTATACGATTACGATCTGTCATTCAGTAGACAAAGGTTTAAGTCTTGTCTCACTGTGTTTATCATATTTCCTCAAGAATAGCGGAAAGATGAGCCCCAGGAAGTATGGTATGCATTGAAGTATCCTATTATTAACACTGGCGATGGGATTTGGCCGAGTAGATTTGATACTTCTAGAGAACTAAACTTGTAGTTCGGTGAGAGTTACAAGTTGTAGATATGTAATTTGATGGGGATAGAGACCTTTTAGAAATCAAATCCTTTTTGATTTGTTTTGGCTTGGGTTAAGAGATAGATAATTTAAAAATTGATTTACAAAAACATGTCAAATTAAATGAATGTTTTTAAATTATTAATTAGTAACAAATTTATTTTTACTTTTTTTTAGCTTATGAATTTAATGGTAACCTACATATATATATATATATTTTTTTTAGTGTAAAAAAAAATTTTTTTTTTAGTGGTCCATTTTACACCAAGATTTATTAATTTTCTAGATTTACTGTTTGAAAATTAGTAATGAAATTATAAAATATACTCAACAATTGTTTTTTTGAAGTAATATTAACAAAAAAAAATTACAAGTTTCTAAAAAATATTGGTCTCATTATTCTCCTTGATACATGTGTCACAACATGTGCACATAAAGAGATAACAAAAATATGTTTGTTAAATATTGCATAGCGTAACCTTGATTGGAATGTTCAATTGTTCTACTTTCTTGTGAGATTAGTACAGAGATGTAACAATTTTCTTTAAATTTTATCATTTATTGCTCCTTTTTTTAAAATTTACTTTTCACAAATTAACTTCAAAAAGTACCTAAGTTTCTAATTAATTATCAGTAATTGTGAATTATTTTGCTGTAAACTTTAAAATTTCTCTAGATAGCACATAAAGAAGAAGTATTAAAAATAAGAATTTATTATGGAAGTTCTAATTGATCATATTGCCTTAAAAGTTCTTAAATTAACTTGTTTAAAAATATGAATTATAAGATTTCTAATTTAATATGTTAGTGAAATCTAAAATTTTGTGTATTTTGGTTTTTTTTCAGGGCTTTGTTACATTCCACAGTTATGGCCAGTATATATTGTACCCTTGGGGTTATTCAGCAAGAGTTCCTCCAGATTATGCTGATTTAGATAGAGTTGGAAGAAAAGCAGCTGCTGCAATTCAGAAAGCCGGTGGGCCCGCTTACACTGTTGGCAATAGTGCTTCAACTCTTTATTCAGCTTCAGGTTAGATGCATTGTTATTGTTATTCTATTTAAGTAAAATGTATCAAATTAAATCTGGTACAGTTGAAATAAAGTGTACTTATTTTAATTTCATATAGTAACTGTGAAATCTTTATGAGAAGACTGCATATGATTTAAGAGAAAACTACTTGTCTCTCAATATGTATATGGTTTGGAGGGATGAATTCTGAATGGAAGTTACATGTAAATTTTACATTAATTTTGTCTAATCTAAACTCTCTAAGAAAAAAGTTTTTTTCACATTAGAAACACTAGAATATTAGAAAGACTTTTTTCAGTAATATTATGAACATTTTTCTTCTAATTCTATACTGTTACATAAATAAATGTGGTTGTTTATTATTCTCAGTAATTAATTAACATGATTTTAGAAGTTCTATCACTGACTGAGAACTTACTTCTGTATAATACAGAATATATTACACCATCTTTACCCTGTAATTTGGCTAAACTTAGCACATCTTAGTGATAATTTTATTAATATAAATAATGTAAAATTTATGAAATGTAAACATTATATTTTACTGGTTTTCATTATAATTTATCATACTGTATTATGTACTATATCCTCTGCAACTGTCCCAGGTGGAGCTGATGATTGGGCAAAAGGAGTTGCTGGAATCAAGTATTCGTACACAATTGAACTGAGAGATAATGGAAGATATGGATTTGTTTTGCCTGCACAGTTTATTGAGCCATGTGGAAAAGAAGCACTGGGTGCTATTAAAGTTATTGCAGAAGAAGTCGATAAATTACCTTAATGAAATCACATTTGTAATTTTAAAATAATACTTTGGTTGTTTTCATTGATGTAAAAAAAAAAATCTTGTTTATTTTTGTTTATATGACTAGGTAATGTACAAAATAAAATATTGTGATAATGTTTAGTATTAATTAACTTGCATTCTAGATTTTCTTGTAGAAAATATGTATTTATTTTTATTTTATAGATATTGAAATAAATGGTTAATTATATTACATTATATAAATGATTTGTTATTATCTATTGTACTACTAATTTTTATTTATGTTGTATTTTTATGCATTTAGATATAGTTGTTGGTTATGAAACTATGATTTCATACCCTAAAAAAACTTTTGGTATTTTTTTTTGTGTTTTATTTCATTATTCCTATATCCAAACACCATGTATATTTATATATATATAAAAATTTATTTCATCAACCTTAAATACAGAATAATAATATATATTTATATTATTTTATTGAAATTAATCTTTTTAAAATTTATATTATTCCTCTGTACTGTTAAATTATATATTCTATTAATATAAACCAAGTTCATAATATTAATATTACGTTCGTTATATTAACAAACATATTAATCTTGCGTTAATTTTAATATTAAAAATTCTAAAATAATGAAAATTGCATATTAATTTATTATATGAGTGCTACTATCTGCCATAGTAAGAATGTCTCCTTCAAACTCTGTCTTATGGTTTATTAAATTGAAATTTTGTTTTTAACAATAATACACACAGTATGTCTGAAAAATTCCTGTACTAAATTTCTGAAGTCTGTATAAGTAGTGCCATCTCTCGGATATCAAGGAACATGCAGTAGGATATCTGATGAGTGTGTGTACAAAATTTCATCATTCCAGTCTAGTTATATTTGGCCGCATTTTTGTTTTCGTGTGATCTTGTGCAAGCTTGCAACATAGAACAGTAAAGCGCAATTAAATGTTGTGTTCGACTTTAAAAATCTTTCATTAAAACTTATTCTATGAAACAGTAAGCATTCAGTGATAAAGCCACATCTCGTACTACAACATATACTTGGTGTATATGGTTTAAAGATGGTAGAGGGTCATTGGATGACAATGAACAAAGTGGGAGACCATCAACAGCTGTTCACTACGAAAATATTGCAAAAGTGCGCACGCAACTGGTCAAGCCGTGAAATTAAAATTCTATTTGGAAGTAATGTCAGATGCTTCACATTTGTTGATCTGATTTGAGTACCAGAATCCAGGCAGTTAAACTTTCTTGCAAGACAATGTCCCGGCAAACATGGCAATAGTTTTAACATGTTATTATGCCGTGAATCAAATCACCTTCTTATCCCACCTAACTTGGCTGCAGCAGACTATTTTCTGTTCCCGAAACTCTTGTTGAAGATTAAAGGCTGCTTTTTTGATGACATTTTGGCCATCCAAAGGGCTTGTACCGAGCATTTGAAGGCAATCCCACTAAGTGATTTCTCCAGAGCATTTGATGGATTTTTCTAACACTGCAACAAATGTAGAAATAGAGAAAGGTTCTATATATAGGGCTGATGCGAATAAATTTATTTCTTTAAATTTGTATTTTTTTAATTTAGTTTGGGAACTTTTCAGACATACTGTGTATGTAATATTTTCTAATATATTTATTTACTTTTATGTATTTTTATTAATTTCTTAATTTGAATTAATATCAGAAATAGATTGTTTATTGTTTATTTGATGGTTTGCCATATTAGATAAACCTTATTTATTATTTTTTAATTTCTACAATATTCAAACAGTCTAGTTTTAAAAGATGTTTGTTTTTTCCTACATAAATATCATCACAATCGTTACATTTAATTTTAAAAATTCCAACAGAATTTTTTTAAATTATTTTTAAATAATAATAAAAAAATACTTAATAACATAATAACAATAATAATTTAATCATATTTAATAAAATTAAATACATTAGAAAAATATTACATGTATAAATGCAAACAAAATTTCAATTTGATAAACCATCAGACATTGTTTAAGGGAAAATTTGTCTTATTAAAAATTACAACAGATTACAGCACTCGTATAATAAATTAATACGCAATTTTCATTATTTTAGTATTTTCTATTTTCAATATGCAGTTTAATTAAATAGTTAAATGCTGACTGAGGATGTAGGATTCTGTGAAAGTACTTTCATACTAAAATTAAGATATTTCTTATCTCAGTATTCTCTGTCAGTGGTTTATATTAATAGAATTAAAATATATGAATTTTAAATTCTTTTAATTAAAAAATGTATATACATTTTAAAATGTATATATATATATATACATTTAAATGTATACATAAATGTATGTATGTATGTAGAGCTGTGTCATATGTAATGTAATGAATTACTTATCTCTGTATTAACTTGATAATACTTATCATCTTGTATGCTAGAGATATATTAGAAATTAGAAAGAAGTCTCTAGTTTTACATTACAGAAGTAAATTTTTTATTACAGCTTGTATTTGAGTGATAAATTGATGATTTTGATATGTTGTTAACCTTCTATTGGCAACTGGTGATAAGATTTTTATGTTGATATTTTTAACCCAGAAGAAAAGCATGCATCTTAATTTTTCTTAGAAGCTGTATATCATAGTATTCTATTCTAGTTGCTGTTTTTTTTATCAATTATTTATCTCGTGGCACTGTTGTATTTTATTTATTTTTGAGACTTAATAAGTAGTATTTGTTGAAAGTGTAAAATTATGCGCGCATTATTTTTAGCTTATTAAATACATAACAAAAATGCAATAAAGGTTTTATATACATAAATGTATTTTTAAACATTTTCATAAATATTTCATCACGTTGAAGTGTACATACTCGATGATAGAAAGCCAAAGAATTTTAATATAAATACAGTATTTGGATAAAATAGCTGCTGTGGTTCATTTATGGTTTTCTACAATTCCTTTTAGTCATAGTAGATGTATATGATAATATAATTCTTGATTGAGTGTTCCTTGTTGACTTGACTGCTTATCCAATTTGTATGTCATTATTTCCTCTTTGCTGAAAGAATGGGGGTGTGATTGTACTTGAGACTGGATTTGAATTTAAATGTCTTTTGAGCAGTTTTATAGTTGTTGATTTTGAGGTTTTATAAGAACTTTTTTAAATTGGGCACTCTGGGTTATGTTTTAGATGATATATTCTGTATTAACATATTTGCTAAAAAGTAGACATGGTGGAACAGGTTGGATATACCAGAAATGTTAGACGGTGCACTTTGTATTATTGACCAGGATGTTAAACAGAACATACAAAGAAATAGCTGGACATACACTAAATCCTTCTTTCAGGATATTCTTTAAATATATTTCTAACATTCGTAGGATGGTTTCATATGAAAACAAAGGAGTTGCATTATTAAGAGTAATTGCCTATTCAAAAACATTATGACTTTGTCAATCCTCAGTAAAATGTGGATTTCAACTCTCTATAGTTCCTAATTTTTTTATTCTTAGAATTAATATATGCAGACGGATGTTTATTATTATTATTATTATTATTTTTTTTTAATTTACCTGGCTTGAAGCTTGTGTGTGGAGTAGTGGTATAGAAATTTTCTAATATTTGAAATATTCGAAGGTTGTATAAAATTTGAGACTGGAATCTTCCACATGGAGTACTATTACTCCATCTGAAATCTTCCAGATGGTGTATTATTACTCCACAATGGAAGTTGGTGTATTTTGTCTATGATAATCTCAATTTTTATATTTAATTTTGTGTCATATTTACATTTTAATATTTTACTCCATTAATGTGTTACTGTTTCTTGTATGCTCTGCGGGAATATGGTAATGAAAAAAAATGATTTTTACTGCTCTAAAAAATTTATGATTTTTTTAATAAAATTACAATTTGGTATCTTTCAATTGAACTTCGCACAGTAATAGCACAAAGCAATTCAGTTACTTTGTTATCAATATAATGATAAAAAAAAATTAAATCACATTATGACATTGCATCTATCTATTTTGTACAAATAAAACCAGCATTAAGTATCTTAATGTGTCACATTTATGTGATTTAAAAATGTAATAGTTTCAATACAACACTATTTCTGAAAAAAAAAAAAAAACGAAGACATTGCATTTATTATAAATGTGCATTACAAAAAAATTACTAACATGGTATGCTGTATAAAAAGAATGGACATTAATGTTGTGAAATATGAATCATATGCATGGTTATGTAATGTTTTATAATGGAAATGTACAAGATAGATGTTTTTAAAAATATAAAAACTAAATGAGATGTTTCAATTCAGGATTAATGTTTTTTACATTAACATCATGAACCTTTGGTGAGGAGCTACTAAGCTAATAACATTAAAATATGATGAATAGAAAATACAGTAACATTTTACACATTTTCATTTGATAACAGCGATAAAGTAAATTGTTTTGTAATTAGTTTTTGATAATGTCTTAGAAAAATTAAAATTATCCTTTAATATGTGGATGCCGTATAAAATCCTAATTAGTATCTGGTTACACTATACAGTAAAAAATGCTACAAAAACAAATATTTATTGTGAGCCACTACTTTTATTACTAAGCATAAAATGAGGAAGAAATGTAATTTCAGTTTTCAAAATTGGGATCTAATTTTTTTCTTTTTATTCAGTTCATTTATTTTATTTTTAGTATTCAGTATCAATTTTTTAGTTAAACTACAACTGTTTTTTTTATTTAGATATAATATTGCATATTTGATTAAATTATACAATATCAATTGCCATTGCAGAGTGGTAGTGTGTCTGCCTTTTATCTGGAAGTCCTGGTTCAAATCTTAGTTGGCACCTGGCATTTTTCATACTCTCATATCCCACACACAAGCTTCAAACTTTTTATGGCAATGTCATCTAGAAAAAAGTGATTGTATATATAATAAATATTAGAATTGATCTTTTTAAGGTTCACATTTCTCTGTACTTTTAAATTCCATTAAATAAACTACCGAGTACAGAATATTGAGACAAGATATACCACTTTAATTTTTCATGAAAGTATTTTTGCAGAATCTTGCATCCATAGACATCACTAAAATAATTCTGTTATTTAATAATAAAAATTGAGAAATAAAAATACTAAAATAATGAATAGCAAAATAGCAGTCTGTTGCAGTTTTTATAAGACCATCTCTCTCAATCACTCTCTAATGGTTTATCAAATTGAACATATGTATGTATTTATTTATGTAATATTTTTTTGATATATTTACTTTTATGTCATTTTTGTTAATTTCTAATATTTACAAATTTGCATTAATATCAGAAATATAATATTTATTGTTTATTAGAGACTGTTCTATATAAATAAACCGATTTATTATTTTCGTAATTTGTGTAGTGTTCATGAAATATAGTTTTAAATGATCTATTTGTTTTTTCTGGTATAAATACCATTTCAATTATTATATTTAATGTTATAAATTCCACACTGATATTATTACTTTTGCTTTTTTAATATTGTGTAAGGTAGTTATAAAAAAATTTTTGTTTTAAAAAACAATTCAACCTTTGTCTCATAAAAATTAAGTTAATACATATAAAAATATTATCAACAGAGCAAACAAATGCACACATAATAAGAAAGAAAAGTTGAATAATGAAATGAACATTATGAAATATATCGCTATAGAAAATGGATATGATACTACTTTAATTAATAATATATAAAACAACTATCAAAATACGATAAAAAAAATAATAACTACCGTACAACCAATATATAATAAGACACAGAAGAATGAAAAAATATACATAAAGTATTTATTCACTAATAATATCATTGAAAACATTACAAAAAAAAAAGAATAAAGAAATATCTAAACCATCATGCACCTAATAAAATATTTAAAAAACAAAAATATTAATAAAACAAACAATCTGTGCAGAATTTATAAAATTAAATGAAGTGATTGTGATGTATATATATTGTGTATTTGTATAGGAAAAATAAATAGATCTTTTAAAACTTGATTTGTTGAACATTATAGAAATTACAAAAATAATAAATTAGGTTTAAATAATAAGAAAGATCATCTAATAAATAACAAAAATTATATTTCTGGTATTAATACAAATTTAGAAATTAATAATGGTATAGAATTAAATATATTAGAAAAATATTACATATATGAATACAAACAAAATTTCAGTTTGATAAACTATCAGGCATTGTTTCATGGAGACAGTCTTATAAATACTGCAGCAGAGAGCAGCAGTCTTTTAAATTAATATACAGTTTGCATTATTTTCAAATGTTTATTATGCAATAACGGAATTATTTTAATGATGTCTGTGGATGCAGGATTCTATGAAAGTAGTTTAATAAAAAATTAAGTTAAGATGTCTTATCTCAATATTCTGTGCTAGGTGATTGGTTTAATAGGATTTAAGTGTATATATGTAATACTGTCCATTATGTTCAGTGATAGCAAAACACAAATAATGAAACATGGAATCTGTCATTAACACTAAACAAATGTGAGGTTCACTGTAAGATTAATTTTTTGTTAGCAAAAGGAACAGTAATGCCAACTATATATATATTATAGTAATGCCAACTATATATATATATATATATATTCACATATATATTTAAGGCATTTATTTAAGTGTTGCCATTTGGCAACACTGTTCCTTAAATAAATTCCTTTTCCTTAAAAACAATTAATTGTAAATTGAACTTCACATTTGTTTACTGACAATGACAGATTCAATGTGTTTGATCATTTGTGCTTTGTCACCAATCTGAACAGAATTGACAGTAAATGATATGACATTATATAATTATATTTTTGGTTACTACTGTATATGTGGGCATTCTGGTGTTTTGTGAATGAGTTTATCAAAAATAAATTTTTCATAGTTGATTTAGAATAAGAGTATGATAAAAAATTAGTAAAAAGTAAAGAAAAAAATTTTTAGAAGTAGATTGGTTTCTTGTCATTTTGTATGAATAGATACCTTGTAGTAAAACTTCTCCAATATGACTTCTCAATAAAGCAGAAATTTTTAAAATGAAAAAAAATACTAAGCCCAATCACTTCATATTGTATATGGCCCTTACTTAAAAGAACTTTTCTATATGAAAACAAAAAGTCTTTTTGCTCCTTTTTTGGAATTTTTACCTGCATAAGGCAGAAATAATATTTTACCATAGAATTATAGTAGATTGAATAAAGAAAATGTATGTTATATTGATAGCATATGATTATTTTCTAGCCTTTTTGGTTATAATTCGACCACAATGATTTAAATTTTTTTCTGGTAATTCAGAATTCAAAAGTGAGTTGTAGCTCAATATAAACTAGGCTTTTCCAGATTTTTTTATCATATTATAATGCTATTTTGAAATGAAATATTATGGTAGAATTCCTTTATTACAGATAAAACAAAACACAAGATCCTACCAATGTTGGATCTTTAGTTATTAAAAATTTGTATTCTGTTCTGAGTTACTTTGTCGTAATTAGAATGATTAATAATGTTAAAGATAGAATTACACCTTATTTTACCTTTACTCCTCATTTAAATGCTTTATTGTCTTTTATTCGTGCAAGTTAATGAATTATAATAATTCATAAAATACAAAATTCAACTGTTTGCATATATTTTTTTATATTCACATTTATAATGTATTAATTTATTACGTATATGTGTAATTTTTATGCATATTTTTTTTTGTTGATTTAATTTTTATTATTATTTTTTAAATAAAATAAAATGTGTATGTATTATATAACAATTATGTCATACTTAAAATGTAAAAGTATTACATTAAAAAGCTCAAAAAGTTGTCAAACTTGTCCAAATGTAATTTTATTTCATCTTTCAGGAAATATGGAAGAAGGAAAAAGCAGAACTGGAAGAAAAAGTTAGAGCAGTTTTTAAAGTTGACAGCAAGAATATTGCACTCCAGGATAAGCTGAAAGATGCTCAGGAAGCAAATGTTAGATACCAGCTGGAACTAGAAAGTTATAAGGTAATGCTAGCAAGAGCAAAAATAAGCTGCTAGGAAGATGGTATAATAATTTTAATTGTAGCTAGTTAGTGTAGTGAATTGAATGCTAGTTTTTTATTCAACTGATTATAGTCAGTTACTGCTAAGTGTCTGGTATTTCATTTCATTATCATTATTGTTGAATTTCTCCTATTACATATTTCCAAAAAAAATATTGCTTTCTGGAACATGCATAGAGACAGTGCCTATTTAAAAAAAAAACACTGGGAGAAATCTGTCAGACAGTTGTGGAGAACAAGTAAATTCAGAGTGGAGTTTTTTTATGATGTAGATTTTTTTAAACAATTTTTCATTAGAAAATTAACAAATTTGTTTGCTTTTCAAAATGTTTGTAGGATTTCTTTTAACTGAAACTGATAAGATTTTTCTTATTCAGATGTATATTTTACTTTTACTTTATTTTCTTTGTGCATCTACATGGTATGATTGGGAATGTTTCTATTTCAATAAAGTTTAACATATAAGTATGAAGGAAGAAGTATCTGCTTAAAATCTTTTTTCTCTTAAAATCTAATTGTTCTTGAACTGCTGTTCTTGCCCAAACTCTGCAATAAAAAGTAATAAATAAAATACTTGTGAATTTTATGTTATTAATCTGTTCTAAAGTATGTTTATTTTTATTTATTTATTTAACATATTCAGTACTGAGTCCCTTGTAAGCACATGATCTATGCATAAATCCACTCTGCTGACCTTGTACATACATATGGTAGCGACTTTTCTATCATGGAGCTTAGCATGTTACTGATTCAATATTGTGTATTAGTACATCAAACATTTTTTTATTTTTTTACTGTACAGTTTGTTCATGGTTACATTAAACCGGCTTTTTTTTCAGTGGAATTTTAAGTTTGCATGAACTTTAATCACTTTTGAAACAGGATAGATTTATTTTTAAAATTATTTGTATTTCAGTTAGTATTTATTAGACAGTTATATATTGATATATTAATACAGTTATATATTGATGCTCCTATTTTCATTTTAAATGAATACTTTTTACAATTATTTATATCTTTCATAATAAAATGTATGTTACATAAATATTTTTAATTTTAATATTATTCTTTTAAATAAAAATGTTGATAAAATGTAAAATGTTTTATTTCATTATGATTAAACATAAGTGAAATAATTACTTTACTTGTTCGTCAGATCTATTCTTAAACATTCAGAGGAATTTATATAAAAACTAATTTTTAGGACATAAACATTCAGATGATATGATGAAATAAATTAATCTGATACAAAAATAAAATAAAAAATTCTAAATCATTCATTAATGTATTGAATAAATTAAGAATTTGTTGGAGATAATTTAACAAATGTTTTTTAATAAAATCCATAATCTAGGTTTTTTCTTTTTTTTAAGGTGAAGAAGTAAATTATTTTTATTTAATTAAAAGAATAGAAAATTAGTTAACATGAATTACAAGCTTGAACTGTTAAGGAGTTTATCTATAAATAAGAATTTTAAAATTTTTAATAAGTAACTACTAACAT
>JAAAKQ030330821.1:0-28885 GCA_010016005.3 Zanna intricata
TCCTTAATATATTTCTTTTAAGGTGGTGGTTTTTAATGGTACATTTTTAACTAAAAATAGAAAACTTATGTAAAAAAAAATTAAACTAAATTTAAGAAGACTGAAACTGGTTTTTTTCGTTGTATAAAGTCTGATTAAAAACAAACATAATTTTCATAGGAAGACATCAAGGAAGTTAAATTTATTTTTACTCTTTTTTATTGTATAACAATATATAAACTATTTCAACAGTTATCTGTTTAATATGTTGTTTTATAATGATTGCTCAAAATGTATGAGATGATATTGACACCTATATTGTTGTATGGATGTGAATTATGCATAATTATTTAGGATGATTGAAGCTGAAATAAATTTTTAAGATCTGCATACCTTGAGGAATCAGCTCAATAGTAACATCAGGAAAGAAGTGGAATGAAATTAAAGTTTTCATGAAGTTATACAGAAAAAGATGGTTTTATAATGTATCGTCATAATGCCAGTAGAGATAGATGATCGTGATTATGTGTTTTTTTTTCTGTTGTTGAGAGAATAAAAAAATCCTTTTAAAATTTTAATAAGGAAAGGTGTAAATAAACATATTTTATGTTACTTGGTTTCTGTTTTAGGTACATCAGGCAGAGACAGAAAACGGTACTGTTGATCATCATACACAAACACAGCAGGATCAAAATTCACAACATAACAGTAATAGCACTAGTGGAAGTAATAATAACAATAATAATAACAACAGTAACAATAATAACAATAATAGTGATGAAAACGGTGCACCACAACCTGTTGCACAAATACAGCATGCAATACAAACTGAAGAAATGGTATGTACTTTTGATTAACTATTATATTTATTTTTGTTTCATTGTATGTACAACATGACATAGCATTATAATTTTTTAATTATGAAATACCAAAAAACTTACATTTAAAGGATGTAATATTACTTTTTCAAATATTGCCTAGCTTGTCATTATAATAGTTTAGCAATTATACTTAAATACTTCATTTGATTGCCATTAATTTATATGAAAGTACTAGCAAAGAATTTTGTCCATTGAGAAATCTTAACAGGCAATGGAGGCTGCTAACTTCAACTCCATTTTGAGAGCATCATCTAGTATTTCCATGCGCTTTGAATATTATAACGCCTGTTAGTGTTTTTTTTCTTTTACTTATATTTACATTTATTAAAGTGTTATTAGTGCAATACCTTCCATAAGTTTAAGAACAAGTTTAACAAAATGAAAAATCAGTATTTCTTAGCAAGAATTTTATTTCACATTAGGTAAAAAAAAAAATTAATAAAAAATTACAGAAATAATACTACATCATTTTTTAAACATTTAGTATTGTGTATGATTTCTATACGATTTTAAGCATACTGCTACTCTGTCTGGCATTGAGTCAATCAATTTCAAGCATTGATCTTTCGTCACCGGTTGAAATTTGCAACTTGAAGTTGTAATTCTGCCTTATTTTTTGGTTTTCTTTTAGCTTGCTGCAGTGCCATCTAATTATATAAGTTTTTGTTTGGATTTAAGTTATGATTGCAAGTTGGCCAGTCCAAAACTTTCTCGTCTTTTTATCAAACCACGCTGGAAGATGAAATTCTCACCCGACAGGTTATGAACATTTGGAAGCATGAATTCTTCCATTGTTTTTATGTATTCTACGCTGTTCATTGTTCCATCCATGATTCTAATGTGTCCAGGACCTTCTGGCGTTATGCAACCCCATACCAAGACGATGTCTTCACCTTGTTGAACTGTAGGAATGATGCAGGACAGTAGAAACTTTTTAGTTTCTGTTCGTCTTACCCTAATTTTTCAGTTTGAATACAGCTGGGATCTTTCATCGGAAAATATAACCGTTTGCCAACCTTCTTGCAACCAGTTCTTCCTTTTTTTACAAAGACAATGTTTAGATTTATGAACAGTGCTTAAAAGAAGCTTTGGTAATGCTAAATGTGATTCTGCTCCAGGTTCTTTTAAACCTGTGGTATACTAACCTGAACACCATGATGTTCTGCTACTTCTGGTGTAGACCGATTTAGTCTTGATCACCTTATGATAGCTCTGTCTTGCCTCATTGAGGTTTTCTTGGTTGACCAGATCGAGGAAGATCAACAAAGTTTCTTGATCATGATATTTTTTAACAACTTTCTTTACACATGTTTTTGATATTTTTAATTATTCTGCAATGTCTTTGTATGTTTTGTTTGCTTTCCCGAGACTAATCATTTGCCATTTAACTTTTACACTGACACTTTTCTTTCCCATTAATGAAATAACTTATCAATATACTAATCTCAAAGAAATTGATGCTATTTCATTATAATTGTGGGAATCAACTGATAATGGTGTCATCTTGACATTTTTAATAACAATTAGTATGCATGGCAGTTTAAAAATTATTGACATGTTTTTTTAAAAAAATGTCCTCCTTGAGAAATTTGTTAACTAAAATTGATAAAGAATTAAAAATCACTTAAAGCCTTAGAACTCAAAAAATAATTTTTTTTTAGATTTTTTTCTAATTGCTCAGTAAAAACTACATAAAAGCAGCTTTGAATTGATATCACACTTATTAGCCTAATTTAAATATTTTTCAAGAAATAATTATCTATTTATAAAAATAACGGGCTAATTTTAGTCTTTTTTTTTTTTTTTTTTTTTTTTTTATAAAATAGAAATTACCCTGTAAAATTTGAAGCATGTAAGTTAGAAGTTTGCCGTATTCACCAAAAGGTGAATTTTTTTAAAGCCCTTTTCTATAGAAGTTTAAGATTTATATGTAGTCCATAAGTTAAAGGACATCTTAGTCCTGTAATTGTTGATTAATATTAATCCATCATCAATTCCCATGTAGGAAATGCGGTAAAGACAAAAAAAGTTCAATTATGTATGGGAAATATAAAGATGAAATTAACTTTTTTTTAATCTGTATCTGCAGCATAGTTTAAAGAAGTTTTTATGAAAATTTAAAAAAATTATACTCCAATATTGTTTATAAAAGCTGTTAATAATAATAAAACTGTTTCAAGTTTACTTTTCTTATGTTGGTTATCATTATTATAATTTTATAATTTTTATTATTAACATTCTCTTGACACCTCATGTAGTGAAAACAGCTCATTATTAGTACTAACATTAAATTATGTCATTATTACATTATTAATAATATTAATACCACATGAGATATATATATATATATATATATACTGGTGAATAACTTAATTGAAAAAATAACTACGAAAGAGATTAAATTTTTTATAACAATATGATTATGTAAATTAAAAAAATCAGATGATGTGCTAGTTAAAAAATGTTTACCTCACATTTCAACTGAATAAGGGATTTTATTAAAAAATAAAATTCCTTATTCAGTTTGATATTTGATTTCATAATTTATTGCAGTCGTATGAATTATATTTTTTTAAATAAATAATAAATCCCAGCCTTTGTTTTAATTTTGCGTTATTTATTACTCCCTTACTTTCTTAATTGGCAATTATTATTAACAATCTAAGCTTTTGTCAAGGTGAGTGTTTTCTAATGAAATTTATCAAATTAATTTTCTTAATTACACACGATAAAGTGGGTGCTGAAATGGGTAGTGGAAATATAATCTCCAGTGATTTTGTTGGACTGGTTCTAAGAGGTTTAGTGAATAACAGGTAGATTAACAAAGTTTTGATTGATTTGGTTAACGGACTGATTTTTTCTATTAGTTTTTTTTGTTAAGATTAAGTTTTTGTGGACTTAGGCATTTGAGTGCAATTTTACTAAGTTTTTGAACCGGATTATTAGTGACTATATATGGATTGGTTATTTGAAGTAAAGTGAGAAAGGGCAATGGACTCATTATTGAGTTTTGTAGTGTTTATTATATAGGTTATATCTATAAGAGTGAAATTTTTCTACTTATTACAAGATCCAACTGGAGAGTGACATCAGCTATTATTGTAGTAAACAATGACTTAGAAAATTTTCTATAACTTTGGTGAATAACTGATTGAATTTTTTTCGAAGTCCTCAGTTACATTATAAGAGAAATTTCTTTTCTTCTATATTTCCCATCCTGTTAACCCTATCTCTTTTCCCTCTCCAGATCTTTATCAATCCAGGTCTTCTTCTTCTTTTCTGACCCCAAAAATAATTTTTTTGACGCCCAAGATTTTTTTCTTCTTTTTGTGACTTGAATTTCTTTATTCCCCTGATCCTCCAAAAAGCTTTTTTTCTAACCCATTTTAGGATTCATATATTTCTCTACCCTCCCAAAAGTAATAAAGTGGGGGCTGTAATTATATGTAATTGGGCCCTCTATTCAAGGAGCAAGTTGGATTTAGGAAAAGACGAACAGTGCTGTCATAGAGGCCTAATAATGCCATCCACCTAAACAAGAGCACCACCAGGTAGAAGATAGTAATGATGGTGATCACACTGAGGGCTCTGACCTGGATCACCTACTGGAGGAGGTGGACCGACTTTTGATTATTCAAAGTAAGAATACCAATACAGAGATGCGGGACTGCGTTCAGCAACGTGTTAAGAGAATTAGAAACCACAGTGTTAGCATTATATTCCAGTGTTAAATTGTAACTTATCACTGAGAAGTGTATGCAGACAGAGAAGCAGGAAACACAGAGAAAATAAAAATACAGGAGAGAATAGAGGCAATCCTGCAGTCAGGGTCATTACACAAATTGGGAGAAGTAATAAACTCCATGTGAACCCAAGAAAGATTTAAAGAGTGGAGGTTACTAAAGAAACCCCTCCTAGAGATGCAGAAGATTTGATAGTATTCATCATGGCAAGGAGACCCCGGACGAAAAATGAGTTTAATAGTCTTATCTCAGAGAGATCTCTGGAAATTAGGAGGAAGCTTACCTCAGAGAACGTTATCCCAAGTGGGACAGTAATCAAAGATGCGCGTAATATTGTAATTCTATACCCAGGAGACGAAGATGAAGATAAAGGTACAATATTTGCTTTGATCCTTGACGAGCAAGATGAAGAGAAGTTATCCCAAACATTAGCAGTGCTTAACAAGATAAAAAAAAGCATCAGAGAGCAAACTTCACTTTTGCACCAGTAATGGTGAATTTTTAAAATTTACCTATTTTTTTATAGTTGATTTTGTCTGTCCTCTTCAAAGTAGTTCTTCAGAGATGTGATGCACTTTTGCCACCATTTTTTTCAATCCTCAAAACATTTTTTGAAAGCATTTTTTGTGTAGCCTTAAGTTCACTTAGCAATGTTTTTACTTTATATCATGTTTCATTGTCAATTATTGCCTTTTTAATGTTCTCTTAATAGTGGGAACAAGTGAATGTTGCAAGGTGCCTTGTCTGGAGAGTTTGGAAGCTGCACATGAGTACAATGTCATTTTTGGCTAAATAATCATAAATTAATAGTGAACTGTGAGCTGGAATATTATCATGGTGCAAAATTCAACAAGTGTTCACCCATATTAGTCATTTTCTTTGGATTACATCATCTAAATGGTGTAAAACTAAGTAATACTCTTTGTTGACCATATAACCGTATAAAAATTCATAATGAATAATACCATTGTAATTGAAAATTATAGAAAATCATTATTAAAGTAAGGAAAACATGTCGCGTGATTAAACTCTGTTTTTTCAGGAACCTTCCAATGGTATGATTAAATCGTTTTTTTCAATATCATAACTGTACTCCCATAGTTTCATTGCATAAGTTGTCAGCAATAGCAGCCAACAATTATTCTACAAAATAATTAAGTTTTAAATTTTGCTTTTGTTGAAAATTTAGTAGTTTTGGAATGCCTTGTTTCCCCGGTGCCGTGAGACTTTCTTACATCTTCAGCGATTTCTCTAATAAGGATGCAGTAATTATCGATCACCATGTCCTTTATTTTGTTTAGTATCAAACAGTATTCTCATCAGTTGTCTGTGTTTTAGGACATCCAATCTTTTTGTTATCTTCATGGTCTTCTTGAAACAGTTAAGTACCATTTGTAAACCCTTGGTATTGACAGAACATCCTCATAAAAAGCCTTTTATTACAACTTCACTGCACTCCTATTTTTAAAGCAGAATTTAATGCAGATAATGATTATATTCATTATTTTCAAACAAAATAATAAAATAGTTCTCATAATAAAATGTCTTAAATTTCTTGGCTGGCAGATTTGAACTATCCCATTTAATGACTTAATATTGATATATTTTATAAACCGTGCTGTCATTGCATGGGGGAAAGATGAACTCTGACTGAAAGATATAGCTATTAGAAAAGAATAGAAGATATAGAATTAGAAAATTTGTGTTTTTTTTTTATCTACTCAACCATGTGTAATAAGTGTACGAGATAATTTTTTACAAATATTTTTTGGTCTTTATCGTGCCCTTTTATAGTGTTTTCAATTTTTTTCGTACGTTAATGATATTTATTCAGTAATTTATTATTTTGTTTAATTTCAAATATTTATTTAAAAGACTTCTGAAATAAAAATTTCTTTTTTAATTGATGTAACTATTTGTTTATTAAGTATCAATTTTATTTAATTTTCCAGGTACTGCCTGATGTTAAACCAATATTAACAGATGCAACAGTTGCTGCAGCTGCTGCTGATCAACAAGGCCCACCACAAGCCTATCCAGTGGCTGTAGTGGCACAACTACCACCTGAACTGATATTACGGAATGAAGATCTGGAACAAGCTGATAAAAATTCAGGAAAGGATGGCAAGGATCGATCAAGAGAAGGTATTTATTTTAAATTAATCCTGGTTAATTGTTAATAAGCATAGCTAATTTTAAGAATCTAATTTTATCTTAGTAAGAATAATGAAGTTTCATAGTGTTGTTTAATTTCATTTTTACCATTTGTGGAGGTAAAAACTTTTTGTCTGCCAGTTTATTTTTTATTTTACAATGATCTATCTGGCAGAAAGTATACTTATAGAAGAGGATTCTAGTATGACAATGTAAGTTTAATTTAGAAACTAAAAAATTATTAAAACATTAAGTGTCTGTAAAATTTACATTAAATTAAAAAATTTTTAATTTAAAAACTAATGTATTTTTTGAGCTTGTTTTTGTTTTGTAGTTGAATTTTTTTGCATCATTTTGTTCAGAATTAAATTCTCCACAAGTTTAGTTAAAAAATTTTACATACTGTTACCCGTTAAACAAAGTTATTGTATGTAAAACATAAAAAACAGGGTTTTCACCACAAAATTTTGCGTTCTAGTCCAGTTTTCTCAAAAACCACTGCAGATAAAGTTCTGTAACCTGTTTTATTCAATTTGTCAGGTCAAAATCCATCAAGCTTACCCCATTATTTGAGTTCCTAGAATTTCAGCATGGCTTTATTTCACTCTTTGCCCAAGAATTGTAGTGAAATCTTTCGCCAGCCATAACTCACTGACAATGCATTTCTGGACCCCTGGTTATATAAATATTTTTCATTATTTTCATTGGTAGAACTCTCCCTGAAATTCTTTCTATTTCTTGGTGAAACACTCCTGCATGTACGTATGTTGTTTATCAGCCATTTAAAAATTGTTATCAAACATCAAACATGGTTATCATACATTTAATTACATAATTTTTAAAAATAATCTTAAACTAATACAGAACTAGCCTAATATTAAACAGAGAGACAAAAAATAATTTTTATAGTTCTTTAAATTAGTATACTAACTTAATAATACAAATATCAAATAAATTATTATAATTATCCTCCTTTTTTTTATAAATAAACAACATTTTTAAATGATTTTTAAAATTGTCTTTAGAACTAACAGAGCAGTAAAAAATTAGGTAAAATAATTAATGAAACTATAATTATAATATTTGAAATAAAGAGATTTATTTGTAATAAAGTTCATATAATATATAAATTTATGTAAACTTAATACATTAACTTGTAAAATATTTAAACTTTATTTATATAATATAAAAACTTTATACAGAATATGGACAAGCAAAGATTTTATGCAGTAATTGAAAAACAAAAATTTTCAAGATATTTTCAGGAAGAACGTAGTAAAATAGATAGAAATATAATTATGGTGATTACATCTGGGATAATGGATATTAGAATAACATTAATGAACATTAGGGATAATTAGGGGCATTTTCACACAGAAAACATCTAAATATTAGAAATAAATAAACTTAAATCCCTTCCTCTAGGGAAAACATATGATAAAAGACATAGAAAAAAAAAAATTAATGAACAAGTAAAATTTGGACATTAATGAAAATAATACTACTTACATTTAAAATTCAACTTATATTTAAAATATATATTCACAGTATGATACCAACAACAGTGGTTTTCATTAATTGAGGTAATTAAAATATTTCATATTTAAATGATTAATTAAGTTTCTAATTTAGTTTCCACAAGATATTCTGATGAAGCAGAAGTCTGTGTGAAAGTACTAAACGTGGAAGAAAAAATAAACAGTAAGTGAAACAATTTTTATAAATAAGTATACAGTGCTTCTTAAATGTGTAAGGACACCCCTAATTTAGTTTGTTTTTGATCATAGCCTGACGCTTTGATAATCTGTGTAATGTAGTGCATGCGGTCTGAAGTACAGGGAAAAATAATTTTTTTTGTATAAGTTACATTTTTCTATCTTTCATTTAGAGAATGTTATCGCAATTTTTGTATTTTTTTTACAATGAAAATTTATGATTTTTTAAATAAAAAAAAGTAGATTGCTCGAAAATTACTTGATTTAACATCTTGAAATTTTGCACTAAAGTTTTATTTTTTGTCATTTTATATAATAAATTTGTTTTTCATAATCAAAGGAAATTTATGGAGGTCAGGTTGGTAGTATTGGCTTCTAACATTATCCCATCTCTGTTTTGTATGTTGTGTTAATTTTTTTTTGAGAATTTGAAAAGTGCAGTTTAATTGTTGAAAAGTGATTGTTCTTAATTTTTTAAACATGCCTTGTCATACTGTTAGTGAAAGTGTTAAATGGCAGGCTGTTGGATTGTTCAAGTCAGGTAAAACTTTTAGAGAGATGGCTAATATTTTAAAAATTAGTAAAATATGTGTTGAACAGACTTTAAAAAAATTTAAAGAAACCGGTTCTGTTGCTGATAAGCCAAAGTCTGGTAGGCATAGAAAAACTAGCCCAAATAATAACAGGATGATTATCCAAAAATGTAAAGCTAATTGGAGGACTGGACTTACCGAACTTGCCAGTGAAATGAGTTGTGCAGTTGGCATTCCTGTAAGTATCCATACTGTTTCAAGAAAACTTCTTGAGGCTATCTAGAATCTCGCTATGCACTACAAAAACCTCTGCTTACTGACATTCATTGAAAGAGCTGCTGGAAATTGTGCAGAAAATGCACGTTCTGGATTGGTGATAGAAGCTTGGTGTCATGTTGTGTTTTCTGATGAGGGTAGGTTTTGAACTATTTCCAAAACAGAAGATCAGAGTCCACTACAAAAGAACTGAAAAGTTCTTGCTCACTTTCATTGTCTCAGCTGTTCAACACAGAGGTGACGCCATCATGGTTTTGGGGTGCATTATACCAGTGAAGATCATTTTTCTTCATCAATTTGCAGATATGTAGTTCAACAAAAATTTCAGCTTTCAATTTTTTATATGTGATGAAAAGAAATTTCATTGGTAGGTATTGAGTGCTGAATTTTGTAGATGGCTGCACTATCTCAATAAAATACATTAATCTGCTGAAGGAGGTGATGGTTCCGTCAGTAAATAACTTGCTTGGAGAAAACTTTTTGTTCCAACAAGACAATGCAACATGCCAAAAAGTAAGAGCGACAATGTAATGGTTAACTGGCCATATAGTAGGAGTTCTTCCACAGCTAACCTGCACTCCAGATTTAAACTCAATCAAGAATCTCTGGGAACAGATGGCAGCAAAACTTCTCATTTGCAAGCCACACAACAAGACAGAACTTTGATTGAAGCTCCAAGAAATCTGGCAGTTCTTTACCAAGGAGTACTATTGCACTCTGATTGACAGTATGATAGCAGAGTTGAAGTATGCTGGAAGGCTAAGGATGGTCCAACAAAGTACTAGTGTTATAAGAAATGAATTACTGATTGTAATACTAGTCAAAATGAAAAGATTAATAATAAATGTTATTTTTTTTTTAATTTTTGAGTAATGTCCTTATACATTTGAGAAGATCTGTATATTGTGTTTGCTGTTGTTAATTTTGCTTTGCCAAATAATGGTTGTTGGATTTGAGAACCTGTCCATAAAATTTCTTCCTTTTTTGTGGAAAGTTAAGATTTTAGGGTTTAACCTTACCGCACGTGCATGATATTTTCTATCCTTGTTGTTAAAATCAGACACCTCCAGCAATCTTTATGTATAATTATTGTGTATTATCTATTATTATTGTTATAATTATGTGTTTAATTATTGTCACAACATAGTATATACATCAATTATAAAACTATACTTAGGGATTTATGTAAATTACACCGTATCCATTTTGAAATTTTTTGTCGTATGGTTTTTTTATAAACAGGTGTTCTTACATCAATTTTTATTGGTGATTCCAAAAATAATATTCATTTTTATCTATCGCATCAGGATTTTATTTAACAAGACAATTATTTTTGAGATCACTTTAATTGAAAAAATAACATTGATGGGCAAAAAAATGTTTAAATGTTTCTCTAAGTGTGATACGATTTCTAGAATTGCATTTTGCATACATTACATATCTGTAAATCTTTCACCCTTAGTTTTAAATAAATTATACTTAAAAAAAAATTAAGGGAAAATATATTTAAAATCTGTAAAATGTATAATTTTGCATGCCCATAACTGTGTTGGAATGACTTCACTGATTCTTTTATAAGTAGCATCAGGCATAACCCAAATTAATGACCCACAGATCATTACAAATCTATCATTACAGATTGAACAAATTGGCTAGCATGTTAGTATTCCATTTCCCTTAATAGCAGTAGGAGCTTTCCATCACCAACATGTCTTGATGGAAACATTAACCTAACATGTTCGTCACTTACGTCTCCGAGGTTGTTCAGGAAAAACTCCAGATGTGAGTGGAGGAAATCTGTTTTCAAAGAAAATGTTTGCAAACATCTTTAAATGAATCCCAAGCTGCACTTTCTACATTATTAAACATTGAATTAAATACATGATCTTTGACCAACTCTCTTATTTGAGGACCAAAAAATATTCCTTATTTAATTTTTCTTTCACTTACATTCAGAAATTTCTGTCTGATGTACAAAAATCCGGGACTTTCCTTCTTCATTGCTTTTACAAACTTTTCATTAATTCTAGCTTGATATGGAGAGGATGAAAATATTTATTCAAAAATAAATATTCAACTAATGGCTCATGAATAATATTTTTCCCATTTGCAGTTAAGTTGTCTCGTTTCTTCCACTCTTTGGTAACATAATGTTTATTTGCAGCTCGGCTGTCCCATTCACAAAGAAAACACGTACGTGGTATAGCCTAACTAGATGTAACAAAATAGCTGTAACTTTCAAATCACCACATATGTTCCAGCTATGTTTTTATAATTTATTTTTTCAAGAACGTCTTTCATTACATCTTATATCTCTTTCAAATTAATACATAAGCAATCGTTATTGAAGGATATATTTCTTACCGTTTGTGTAGTAGAACCGATTTTAAACTATACTTGAATGAATCTATGAAAAGGCGTCAGTCATCAGATTTATGAACTTGTCCTAAGTGCAACATAAGCTTATCAATATTTATGCAATAAACAAATTATTTTCATCAATAAAGTTCTTTTTGTCGACTTTGAAAGCCTAAAATATTTGTATAAGTAAATTCCAACCTTGCAGTCTTGATCCTAACACTTCAGCTTGATCTTATGATAAATTTAAGTCCTAACTGAGTCGTTTAATTCACTTTGTGATATAAGATATGGCTAATTGGAAGATAATTCATAATCAAAATCATTGTTGTCTTCTTCAGTATTGTCTGATTCTTCATCGCTGCTTTTGAAACACACATTCAGAGGTGGCTCAGGAACTGGAATAATTTCACTGTGAAGTACAGGTCTGATTGCAGATCACAATGGAAGATATTTTACATATGTTTAGAATTTTTAGAAATTACAGACACACCTGTTAAACAAAAGTAACAATCTGTTACATGATCTTTTGGTTCACATGAAACTGTGGTTACCAAATGGCAAAGCCATCCATGTACATTTCAGCCATTCCCTTAAATATACAGAACAATTAGTGCATACTATTTGAAGAGCACACGTCTTATCCTGATCACCAACTTTATACCGAAAGTGCAAACTACGGTTTTTTTAAATTAAAGTGTAATATTTTTTCTTTGATTTTACAGTAAACTTACCACATGGATAACAAAAGGCATCCACAGTGTTTAATATAATTTTGAGGCATTATGACACTGCACTGTTAACAAATTTAAGACCGCCGTAAGACTAAACAAAATTAATTCATTCCTAAATCCGGTGCTTAATAACGCCGACTTCCATGGCTGAGTGGTAGTGTCTCAGCCTTTCATCCGGAGGTCCCGGGTTCGAATCCCGGTCAGGCATGGCTTTTTTCACACACCCTACAATTCATTCATTTCATCCTCTGAAGATATACCCTAACAGTAATTCCGGAGGTTAAAAAAAAAGAAAAAGAAAAGAAGTGCTTAACAACACAGCTGTGTTTCAGCTACATGTTTTGACCTGCACAGACATGATTAATCTTGTCCATGAAGGCTCACTCTTCAGTATTAGATACGATATCAGGATATGCAACTATGATATTATTTAATTCTTTGTCTAGTATTGTTTATTTATAGCTTACAAATTTTATTAACAAAGTTAAACAATAAAAAAAAAGCTAAAAAAAATACGATATAGGAGCTTAAAATGCTAACTTTACATTGAAAAATGAAAAAAATCCTTTAACTAAAATTAAAAAATTTTTCAAAATGGTGGGTGATAAAAAGATTCGGAGTTTAAATTCGTTTTCATCTTCAAAAAATAGATTAAAATCATGTATCACATGTTAAGAAATAAAAGTTATGTTTATCAGTGTAATTAATCCATTTAAACATTATTGATAGATGTTATTAGAAACTTTCTTAATAATTTGAGAACAGTAAAACAAAAAAGGTTTATTAATTTACAAATTTTATCTTATCTGACGATTTCCTTCCTTCTGCTTTTTTTTTGTATTGACCCTACGTAACATCCAGCAATAGTCAGCCATCATTGTTTCATTCCATTTTCCTTGGTATCGCATTTCCATCCCACTTGTATTTGTTGAAACTGTTCACTTTGCTCTTCTCTAAAATGCCTGATATTTTCTGGAAAGTAGTAAGTAGATGTGTTAGTGCAGAAAGTGAATTTTAGCACTCATTCTACAGCTAAGCTTCTTGAAGTTTTCCAACATTGTGTCAACAATCTCCTTATAATTAGGATCTTTTTTATACCCCAGAAAATTCTCTGTAAGAGATCTGAAGGAAATCTAGGCATCCTTTTTCTCTCCCATTCATCATATTTTGAAAATCATTTTTCTTCATCAATTTGCAGATATGTAGTTCAACAAAAATTTCAGCTTTCAATTTTTTATATGTGATGAAAAGAAATTTCATTGGTAGGTATTGAAAGCAGGCCCCATCTTGTTATAGAGCTTTTGCAAACAGCTTTATTAAGCCCAAATTTAAATGCAATAGTGAAACTAATATTTTATTGTGATCTACGAGCGATTCATGCAAAATATTTTTGCTATCAGGAAATAATTGCATTCTGGCCAAACTCTCACATTTCAATGTCTTTCCTTTGCTCAACTATCCCTTTCTCATAAAAAGCTAGGCATCTTTGTTTATCTAATTTGTTGACCTAATAGTCCTATTACTTTGAAGTCACCACAGATTAATCAATTGTGTTTCTTTCATTGTAACTAAATGGGCATGGGCCACAGGGACTGATGCATATACATTTCCATTATGAAGTAATATGCCTTTAAGACTTCTTTTTGATGAGTCAACAAGAAACTTTCATTAAGTAGGAACATGTTCAGTTCCATTGATTAACTTGTTTATATTACAGCAGTAAACCAAGGAGCCATTTTGTTAGAAGAAAGGAATTATTTGTTCTTTTTCTCTTTGTCTGTACCATGAAAAGTGCGTACCCAGTGCTAAAAGATACTTATCTTAGGTTAGGAACCTAGTAATTCCGAAGATGTCTGGTAAATTCAAATCAGGTTCAGTTCAGGATATTTCACTACCAACATAATCTTCAGCTTTGCCCTCTAAATCAGCTGAAGGAAGAAAGTAATGTAGCTCTTCTCCGCGTGCAATTGGCCTTATAGTTGAAGGAATGTTTGAATATATAATTTGTTTTTTATTTTTTTAATTGCATCCATTAACATCAACTAAACAAAAGTAATGGTCCTGAAGGTGGTCTTCAGGCTTTCTCCACATCATAGGAATGGCAAATGGCATACATGATTTCATACCTTTAGTTCATAACATCACTCTTTTTGTACAATATTGGCAAATCTTTTTTGGTGCTTACGTTTGCTGATCTCCAAGTTTCACTTTGAAATAGCATAGTAAACTTTTTTTAAAGTCTGTTATGTCTGTTATTTCTTTAAGCACCACATAATTTCCATAAATGTAACAAAAAACATTGCGGTTGTTCTTGGACTTACATGTAGACATTATTTAAAATATGCAAGACACCAGTAAAAATGAAGCAACAGCCTGTCTGTTACTGCACTCAAAATAGGCTAATCAAACAATAACTCCAAAATCACACACTTTGCAATCATATCAAGCAGTATACAAACGATAAGTAGACCATAAGTGGTGCCAACATACCTGTTTACAGAAAAATATCCCTCTAACAATCTCCCTTATCTGTTTTTAAGAAATCATTGTAATCGAATTGTGAAAAAACTATATGTAATAGACAAAAACTGATGACGTTTCTGAAATCAGCATAAAAAATTGATTTAAAAACACATAATTATTAGCCATCCTATATCATTTAGACTAATGTAGAAGAATGGGGTAGTTGTTTCAAAAATGACCAAAATAGTTAACATCTTGTGATACTTTAAAGGATGAAAGGTATATTTTTAAAGATTGTTCTGAAAACGTCAAATTTTCTTTCTTCAATTCAGTCCAATAGTTTTGTTTGCATTTATTTTTGTAATAATCATCTTGTAAGGATTATTAATACATTTTGAATTATACATCTTGCATTAGAAAATGTTTTGTCAAATATATGTTATATCCAGGGAAATTTATGACTTTTTAAGTGAAGAAAACTTGAAGCCTCATTTGTCTGTTGTGTGATTTAAGAGAATGGATGAAGTATCAGTTAATCAAAAATCAATTGGATTTTATATGGCAGAGGAATTGTAATGATCTTACAGCTTGGCAGATTTTCATGGTCACTTGACTGGAAGGTTCAAAGAGAGAAAAAAGGAAGGAGAAAAGTGGATATAATTGATTAGTTGGATATAATTCAGGAATACTGAAATAAGTGTTATTACAAGTATTAGACTTTTAAATAATGAATAGTTGCAGCCATAAGAATCAAATACTGAGAGGTTGGTAGAAAGTAAGAAAATTTTATTTACTAAGGGTAAGTGTACGGACAGTCTGACTTGAATTTTATGTCTACACGTATTCAGTTAGCTTGTAGAGTGAAGAATAAATAAATGTTGCATTTGTGTTGGTGATTCTGTCATGTTTCTGCTGAGTCACGTCTCTTGTATCAATGCCGTTACACAATGCAGCCTTAGGTATATGCAACCCAATAACCATTATTCATTGCAGAAAGTGCTTGTGAATTGACACAGTTTTTACCTCAACACTATAAACTAAGCAAATTTGGTATTGGTGGATTAAATATACTAGATCAGGCAAGTTTTGTTTTGTCCAGTTTTTTTTTTAAATCAGGTATTTGATTACTTTGAATGCTTCTGTTATTATGAACATGTTCTCAAAATTCCAGGAAAAGTGAATTCAGTCCCAACACATTGCTGTGAAGTGGAAAATCATTCAGAGTTTGGTAATGAATAATTAATGTATTAACTTAATGTCAGTTAATGAAAAAAAAAAAATGTAACTATTTTAATAGAAAGTGTGAATAAAGCTCAATTTTTTAAAATAGATTATTATTGTTTAATTTTGTTTCTTTATGGCTGGAAGTAATTTTTTGTCATTAAAGAATCACGTTCACAACATGTATATAAATTATTATAAAAGCAAGTTCTCATTATAGAATTTTTTGTGCTAGTATTTTATTGTGACTAATTATATTTTTATCTTACTGTAGGTGAGAATTATAATGCAATACAAGCTTCATGGCAGTCACTTGCTGCTCCAGGGTCAACGGTCGCTGACTATTTAAGTCGAATTCCAGCATCAACCTTGCCTCTGTCGCTTCATCATTTTCTTAAATTTTCAGCAGAGACGATCAAAAGGGAATCAGCAATTGAATCGTCACCTCTTTCAAATGCTGATGGTACAGAAGCGACACAAACAGCAGATATGCAGACGACAACCACAGCCGATGGGGAAAATCCTGATGAAGTTGACCCCCAGGTATTTTTGATAACTTTAATTTATTGTGTAATAATATATCAAATCAAATTGTAATGAAAAAGAAAATTGGATGAAAGATGTAATAAATTACTTGAACTGCAACAGGTAACCAAAAATACTTACAACAAAAAAACGCTCTCGATTAATACTAAAATTAGACATTACAAAACAATGGCTAAACCAATAATTATTTATGCAAGCGAGACTTTATTTAGATTAAATCAGAAAAACAGGGCTGAACCTTTGTTTAAAATCGAACGTAGGATTCTTAGAACTTGCATAAACAAAAAAATATAAACACAAAAATCAGTACAGATTATTGCCTAATAAGTTTGTGTACGAAAATTTGGTATCCTTAATTGATACTATGAAAAGAAGCAGATTTCTTTCTGTGCACACTTGTTAAGATTACCGCAGGATAGGATTATTAAGAAAATTATCGATAAATTTTGGTCTTTAAAAAGTCCACCGACATGGATCAAAGAAATTAAAGAAGACACGCAAGAATTAAATTTGACTTACGAAGATTTACTTGATAAATTAAAATTTGTTATTAAAGATCCAAATACTAACTTTTAATTTTACAAAAGGGTTTATTCATAAGAGGTTCGTAAAGCAAAAGGATCATTAAGAATAACTAAATATTGGGAAAAAGTTAAAGCTAAGAACTTAAAGGCAAAGATCGGCCAAAAAAGACTTGAATTATTCTGACTAAAGTGATTCTTTTTGGCCTTAAAAGTAAATAATAATATATAAAATCAAATAACAAAAATTAGTTTTCCTTTTCAATCTGATTTGTTTTTGTATTAATACTCTCTAAACACACTTAAACCCTTAGGGTATTGCTTTCTGTTATTTGTGGTTGATCAATGTTCATAAACAGCTGTAAGTGTGGAGAAAATCTGTATATCTGATTGGTGAGAGTGGAGGTGAAAGTGGTTTTTTTTTACATTTGGAGGATTTGAGGAGTATGAAAAAACCATTCACTTAAATTGTGGTTTCCTTATGTATTTATTTATCTATAGACTTATCTATACAATTTTGTGGCTCAAAAATTTCAAAAACTACGGGATCAATTTCATTGATATATAGATATATTGTAGTAGTGTATCTGAAGTTATGCATGTAGAAATTCGGAAAAAAAATTGAGATGAGCAAGTTAAAAGCATGGTTTGTTATGATGCTGCAAGCTAGAGTTTGGAAACAAAATAAAATAATGAAAAGTCAGTCTTCTTACGCATATGTAAGATTTTTTTTTATTATCTTAACATAATTAAAAATTGTCTGCTCCTATGTATGTCTGGATTACATGTCATGTTTGGTAATAATTCTTCCTTAATTTTTTTCAAAATAATCCTGGGCAGAATTGATTAAGCATATCTTTTCCACTCTGGCATGTAGTCCTATTCTTAAGAAAATATATCGACGTTCTTAAAATATATATCGATTTTTCATGACCCAGGGACCAAAAAAATAAGTGAAGGGTAACATTTGTATGTACAAATGTTTGTGTTTTTGAAGCTTAATAACTTTTGAATGGAAAAACCAATTTTGTTGAAATTTTGTACAGAGACTCCTCGCGTATATGGGGCAATTTGTCGGTATGGGGTCAATGTCTAGCAGGTTTTAGGTGTCATTTTTCTCAAAATTTTGCATACCGAACCTTACATTAAGTTCAGTTCATGGGTGCCTGCTTATTAAAAATAATTGCCCCAAAATTTAAAAAATCTATTATTTGTTGCGTATTTTCTTACCGGATCTTTTTTAATATATTTCTAGGCATAGCAGAAGTGCAAGTGACAAAAAAATAAATACATTGTGGAAAATATTGAGGGTGAAGACATATCCAACCAAATCTTTTAATATCTTCATAGGCATAGCAGAAGTGCAAGCGGCCCAAAAGAAAACTTTGGGGACAGTATTAGGGATGGGAAAGCTGATCAATATTTTTAAAATATCAATTTTTTTAATTTCTCAAACTTTGTTTTATTTAGACTTTTAATCATAATAAAAATTCAAATAATAAACTTTTAGTAATAATATTACAATAATACTTCATTGTAATTCATCTTCCACTACCAAAGAAGAAGAAATCTTTGTTGGTAACTTTTATTGGTTGTACTTTTCTTCAGTTTCTTCCATTTAACATAGTAAACATAAAACAAATTTTCTTGGAAGGTGATTTTGGAGATGAGAGTGCAGAAAAAATACCATTTTTTTTTTAATTTTTAAAACAGGTTTTAATTTATTTAATCATATATAATGATAATTTTACAATAAAATTTTGTCTCAAATTATTTCCATTCCATAAAATAAGTAGTTAATCTTTTTATATTTAGTAATTTTTCCACTGTATAACAATATATAGTTAATGCCAAGAAACTGTTACAATTTTGTTAACAGATTTTTTTTTCAAATGTCAGTGAATATTTTTAATTTTATTAAAATTTTTATGAAATAAAATGCATAATTTCTTTCAAATTTCCGGAACACATAATTTTTTTAAAATTATAGCGATATTAAATATATTTTGTTGTAACAAATGTATGTAAGTGTATTTATAATTTATAATTAAGTATTCCAATTTCTTCTTTTTTTTCTGTTGTTTTGATACTTTCATCCACCCAAACTGTCTTTGAACTTTCATCCAAAGTTCAAAGACAGTTGAACTTTGTAATTCAACTGTCTGTGTCTCTTCAGCTAAAATGCTTTATATATGTTTAAATTATTATCCTTCTCTTTAAGTATTTATTTAATTGTTACATAAAAAAGTTGATTAGAGTTCAGGTATATAAATCTATATCCAAAGTGAAATCGTTTTTTGTCTACAAATTGGAATGGCAAACGTTAGAGTTTACCAGCTAAAAGCTACTTTATTATTACTAAAATGTAATTGCTGTTATCTTAACAGTTTTTCTGTTACTGAAATTGGGAACTGTTGTAAATTTGTTTAAGTTTTGAAGTTTAAGTGAGTGAATTACATTACTGGCCATGACAAAATACATTGAAAATGAGAATGGAGAAATTTAAGTGTATATAATTCTTCTTTATTTACCTCGCATTCCAAAGATTTGATAGCATTTATTCATTGCTTCCGATCAAATTATTTTCTATAAATTCATCACTTCATACCATTGAATTTTACATTGTATATCTATTTCATTTCTCAAACCATCTCTGTGATGGAGTGATAATATTCCATTTTTCATCCAGAAGGGTTCTGTGTTTGAATATCAGTCATGGCTGGTGGTTTTTATAATCAAATTAGTTTTTTTCACCATTTAGTTTGTATAATTGGGATATTGTCTGTAATTACTTATTTGCAGGTTTGTATTTCATTAATTTTTTTTCATATTCTTTTGATTTTTCAGGATATTAGTGTAAAAAGCATTCCAGATATTTTTATATCATTAATTTTTTAAAATGTGCAGTTAAACAGCTTACTAAATTTGATGAATTTATAAAAAGATGTTCATTTAATGATTTGGTGAACTTATGAATCAATGGTTTACGGTTAAATTTTAAATATAAAACGTCTGCCTACTGATATGCAATTTAAAATAATTGTTTTTTGTTTTTAGAATGGAAAAGCAAAAAAGAAGAAAAAATATAAGAAAAAAGCACCTAAACCAAGGAGACCAAGACCTGGCCAAGTGCATATTGCCACAGCACTAGATGGTACAACATTATTCTGTTGTCCTGAGTGTAATATGGCATATTCTGCTAAAGATTTACTTGAACAGCATTTGGTATCACATAAAATTGAACGCAGGTATGTAATATTATATTTTCTTTTATCTGTTAATTTAAATTCATCCGTGAACAATATCAGGAAAAAATATAAAATTTGTTGTACATAATTTATGTTATAAGAGAAAGTATTGAAAATAAAAATTTTGTTAACATTCACAATACTTAAAACAGTATTTAATAGTATACTTAAAGTAGTATTTTAATAAAAGTTGTAGAAAAAATTTATTTTATTTTTTTAAGATTACTGAATTATTTTTTTCTAACTGTATAATGTTTTAATTTAATGTGTAATTTTTGTTACCGGGATATTCCATTTTAATTCAAGAAATGATCACTGCATCACTATTTTTGATTTTGATGATGTTTGGTATATAACCCCACCTTGTAGTGGCAAAAAAATATTTTTTTATATTTTTCAAAAAACTTTTTTTGAATAATAGACTATTTTCTGATTCAGTCACTTTTTCCATGAACTGTAGCACTCTTATTGTACATTGTACAGAGGGTAATAAAGGTTTTTTTTGAAAGAATAAAGATGGAATTTCATCTTAATGTATTCAAAATTCATTTTGTTACATAATCAAATCTTGTAATGTTTGCTAAAATTACATTTAAAAATTTTGGATTCAAAATAAATTTTTGAAGTTGAGAGTTCTAAGTTTCAAATCCTAGTAAAGATAACAATTTTTAAGGGATTTGAATACTAGATTGTGGATACTGGTGTTCTTTGGTGGTTGGGTTTCAATTAACCACACTTCTCAGGAGTGGTCAACCTGAGATTGTACAAGACTGCACTTCATTCACATCACCCTCATTCATCCTCTGAAGTAATACCTTACGTAGTTCCGGAGGCTAAACAGATAAAGAGAGGGGTTCAAAATAAATAATGAAGGGTTTAGGGTAACAGGCCTGTTTTATACCCTCTAACTCTCAGGAAGGAGGTAGGTGTGTGTAGGACTTACAAAAAAAATTTATACTGTTACCGAATGTCCTTCATTAAAAAAAATAACCGCCAAATTATATGATTTGAAAATGTCTCATGTTTGGGGGGCAAAAATGTGTGGGATAGGTGGCGAAAATCTGAAATGTTTACTGCAGTTTGTACTTTTTATATACTTTAAAATCATATAAAATTTGTTTTGTTACTAAGCGGTTGACAAGTAATGAAGCCAGCAAAACCGCTAAAAACGTTGATCCTTCTAACCATAAACAACATATCCAAAAATACTGATGTTATGTATTTTTTTTTCAGATAATAAAAATTACAACTAAGCTCATCATAATGAATAAATTGATAATCAATAAATAGTCAGTTACAAAATGATAAATAATTGTAGAATGATAAACAATTCAAATAAATTAACAAGTTGTTTAATTCACTTTTACCTTATTTTGCTCCTGCTAATGGAAATTATGAATAAATAGTGCACCTTTGATAATAAACTTGACTAACATTACTTAGTACTCATGCCATTTTTTTTTTTTTTTATTGACTAGAACTGATAAGTCCTTATTCATCTTTGGTGTAATGTTGTGTCCTCTTCCAGTAATTGATAGCTAAAGCTCTGAAGAGGTGAGAATCTTTAAAATACTTTCCAGTTGAACCCATGTTTAGTTGTCCCACAGTGATTTCCCGAATGAAGTACTAGGACCCTGTGGATGGAAACAGTGTAACAATTTAATTCAGTATTTCTCTTCATTTTCATGTATTTTGACTTCAGTGATTTCGCTTAACCACTACTTGTCATCACATACGCAGCTGACATAATTTTTACATTTTGGCTTTGATAAACCTATAAAGCAATCAGAAACAATAATGTCCTTTTGTACCGATACTAACGTAAATGTTTCTGATTCAGAATTTGCCCAGACTTTCCGAATATATTTCTTACTTGTTGAACAGAACTGTAAAAGATTGTTGTGTCTGGGACTGTTAACAGTCTATCTGATAATGAGAACTGAAGTGTCCTTCAGTCTCTAACATCTTTATTAGAGCAGAAAATAAATGTTATATTTTTAATACTGTTTGCAATAATTGTGCATTTCAGAACATGTAACAGTTTGATTGTTGACTATCAGTTGAATGCTTGCTTTAGTCACAGTCCTTTTTACAGTGCCACCAATATCATCACATGATCCTTTTTCATGGTATGAGGCAAAAAAATGCCATTTTAAATTATATTTTTCTTTGAAGACTGTGTACAATTCTTTTAAATTACATAAGATAAGCCTTTTTTTAATATTAATTTTCTTTCCATCGGCTTGTCTTATAAAGACAGTCTTTCTTCCCTGGCATCATTCGGCTGTGCTCATCATTCTGGTAAAACCTTGGACACGCTTAATAATATTTTCATCAATTATGAGACTGGGTTTCTTTTTTCCGATTTTGTGGGAAAATTCCACTTGTTTTAACTGATTGTTTGGTTTGACAGATAAATACTGACTAAACTAAAATTCTTATTTTGAATTTTTTGAATGCTCCAGCTGCTTGGTAATAAACTAAAACTTTTAATTTTTTCGTGGGTTGTTGTAACTGTTTTCATTTTATCCTTTATTTTAATGATTAATTCTTCATATTCCCTATCTAAATCAGAATAATTTTGTTGTACTAAACTATTTCTTCTGTAAAAATATTTAAATCAAAGGAATTATTTAATTTACTGGTAACTGACTCGCCTATTTTTGTAACATTATTTTTTTTTTAAATTGGTTCTGTTGCACTGCTTGATAATTTTTTAACCTTAATGGGGAAAATTCCAAGTGCTGAACAAGCTTTATTCACAGACTCAGCCGTAATACATTGAGGCTCAAATATATCTTGATGTTCCAGTTCGCTTTCTGTATTATCTTGTGATTTTGTTTAAGCATTTTGTACACAGTGTTCTGCCTGGAATTAATTTTAATTTTGGATTGCACATCAAAGATATTTCTTGAAGAGATTTCTTAACTGGTTTAGTATGACAACTAAATGGGTCAGAGCAACTTTTCCCATTAATATGAAAATATTTATCTAAATATTTGGTTTTATGAAAAGTACCAATATTTTTTATTTCAATACATCCACTTAACGATATCAGTGTCATTTGCTGTTCAGTAAACTCTGAAATATCGTACAATATTGAAGATCTATTGTAAGTAATTTGTGACATATTGTTTCAGTGTGAATGCCAATTGAACATTCCGTAATCCATGTTTATCAAATGCAAGGGTTCTTACAATAACAGTATAGTTAGTATAAATTATAAAACTACTAATTGCACCTCACTTAACGTTATCCCAGTTTCTCTACAGCTAAAATAAAAATGTCTCTAATTAATAAAATAAAAGATATCACAAAAGAGAAGTTCACTGCTAATAAAGTTACTTGTTAAACAAGTGTTCGTTACGTAACCACAGTATTAACACACACAACATAGAGTATTACACAATACAATGTATCACATTGAAATCAAAACAGTAACTGAGCCTTCTACTAAGTTTATTTTCAGGATTACACAAACATTATGTCCATGCATGTGTATTCACTTCCATATATAAACATTAGTTTGTGTATATGAATCATGCTTAAAGTAACAAACTATCTAGAATATAAGCTATCTCATTATAGACTTATCAAAATATTTGGTATAGTAGGCCTATATTATTATCTTAAAAAAAATCATGCTGTGAATTTTTTGGATACATTGTTCACAGTTAGAAGGAACAGTGTTTTTAGCGGTTTTGATGGCTTCATTACTCGTCAACTACTTTGAGTTACAAAATAAATGTTATATGGTTTTAAAGTATATAATAAGTACTTACTGCTGTAAACATTTCAGATTTTTGCCATCTTTACCACAAGTGGTTCTTGGGCTCCAAAAATGAGACATTTTCAAAATCTTACAATATGGCAGCCATTTTTTTTTTTTAATGAAGGTCGCTCAGTAATAATCCTTTTTTTTTATAAGTACCTAGTACTACTACCACCTAAAAGTTAAAACGTAAAAAATAGGCCTATTACCCTAAACCCTTTATTATTTATTTTGGGTCAAAAATTTGAAAAAAAAACAATTTGTAAACATAACTTCAGTAAATATTACAAGATTTTATTATGTAACAAAATGAATTTTGAGTACACTAAGATGAAGTTCCATCTTTACTCTTTACAAAAGCCCTTTTTGACCTAAGTGTGATGTAGAATAAGAATACTGCACCTAATGGAAAAAGTGATGAAGGTGGCTGTTTTTACCTGTTGGCAAGTTAGAAAATAGTCTATTACTCAAGAAAAAAATTTTGTTTAATTATAAAAAAATATTTTTTGCCTACTGCAAAATGGGTAGTTATCATATACGAAATATCATCAAAATCGAAAATAGTGCAATAAAACTTTTGAAAATTTGTTGAATTAAAATGGAATACCTGTAATCTCCAAACTGTGAAAGTGAATACATATATCTTACTTCTAGTAGAATAATTATATAGTTATATACTTAAGTCTTTATTTGACTTTTAAACATTGCAATGATAGTATTTCAATATATGTTGTTATTGTAGGCTTAAAAAATAGTAGAGTTCATAGTATTAAAACTATTGAATTTGAAAAACAAATAGCTGATAATACTTCGGTTGGGTAGTGGCAGTACTTATACAAGGATTATGCAGTAATTAAACAGACAGATAGCTATGCAGAAAAAATGGTTTATTAAATACATAGTTTTTTTCTACTTTTCCACATAATTTCCATCAACTTCGTTGCACTTGTCCCATCTTTTTATTAGTTTTCTTATTCCCTCAGTGAAGAATTCTTTATCTTATCTCGAAGCCAGCTTTGTACTTTTTCTTTATCTCTTCATTGTCATTGAACTTGATGCCACACAAAGCTTCCTTCATTGGACCAAATAGATGAAAATCCGAAGGTCAAGGTCAGGGCTGTAAGGAGGATGAGGTAGGAGCTCCTAACCCATTTTGCCAATAGTTTCCAGCGCCAGATGTGCTGTATGAAGTTGAGCTTTATCTTGAAGAAGAAGCATGTCTTTCCTCCGTCATCCCAGATGTTTCCTCTTCAACGCGGACTTAACTTTGTTCTCAATCTTGGTTGAGTAGTATAGGCAGTTGATAATGCAGTGCACCTTCAAATAATCACAGAAAATCGAACCGTGGGCACTCCAAAAGATGATAATATGACCTTACCAGTCAGTGGTTGCATCTTGAATTTCTTATGGACTGGCGATTCAGGGTATTTCCACTTCATACTTTGACGCTTGGACTCTGGCTGAAAACGATGTATTCACGTTTCATCACAAGTTAAAATCCTGTCCTAAAATGGGTCAGCTTCGTTACTGAAACGATTTTTGAATTTGGTACAAATGTGAAATCTCTCAGCTGAGTGATGAACAGTACGCTTTCTGGGAACCCACCTTGCACAAGTCTTACAGTAGTTGAGTTTGTATTGAGTAATTTTCTAGCAGTTTGTTCAACTGTAATTCATTGGTCTTTTTGAATAAGTGAATCAATGTGAGAATATAATGCCGTGGTTAACACAGTTACCGAATATACCTGGAGCAGTACTTGTTGGTCACGCTTTTGAGGCCACTTTTAAACTTTTCCACCTTCATGTAAAAATTCAGCATGCTATTACATATTGTTTATTCATCCAAGAGAATATTTTTTATGGTTGTACATTTCCTGAAAGTAAAAATCAGATCAAAACACTGTACTTTCTTCTAGCAAACATGCCATCATAACTAGGTCTTTAGAGGTTATGTTTATATAAATATTAATTGAACAGCTGACTAACATTCTTCACAAGATTGCCTTTTAACACTTGCCCGCGTCAAGCGTTTTCCTTCACTAAAAATATTTGTCTACTTAATTCTTGAATTATCCTTGTTATTATAATGCACTATATCAAATCAGAAAAGGTTGTATTAATCTGCTGCTTTACATTATTTCTAAGTCTTTCTTATTGCTGTGTCGTTAGAAAATATTTCTGAAGCTATATCTTACGTATAGTCCAATGGACAGTGTTTTGAACAATACTATTGTTTTTCAAATAAAAATCTATGAAATATAGTTAGTTTGGTATGGTTAAATTAATTTTAAAAATTAAAGCTAAGTTTATCTTATTTGTTTTTAGGTTCATTTGTGATATATGTGGTGCTGGTTTAAAACGTAAAGAACACCTTGAAAGACATAAATTGGGACATAATCCAGAGCGACCATATATTTGCTCTGTTTGTTGTAAAGGTAATTTGTTTGTTTTAAAGGTAATTTGTATATATACATGAGCTAGCTTCAAAAAAGTTACTGTTGTGTGTTTATTTTACAAAAACCATGTACATAAAAATTTTAGATAGTACTTCAATCGAAGAACGTCAAACCTGTATTTTGTTATCTACACTCTAACCAACAACTCAAATTTTTTTTTTGGAATCTGTTCTTAAGAATCTCTAGCTTCTTCATCATGTCTTTGTATCATTATCCTTTCAGAGTCGATTTCAAGGAAGGAACTGTTTCAGCCAACTCTAGGAAATATGGTCGTCATTCCTTTAGGAATATTACTTGTTGCCATAAGGTTGCAATTGTGCTGTATGAATCGATTCTGGCTACATTTTTTGGAACATCATATTTCAAAAAAACACATTGTTCTTTATTTATAAATAAACTTCTTACATATTCAAATTTCTGGTAGTATTTTCTCAAGAGATATAATTTTTAATATGCTAATATTTTTACTACAAGTTTTGATATGTAGGACACTATATGTAAAATTATATTTTACAACACTCACAGAAATGCTTGTGCTATCCATAAACTTGTGTTTGTTCATTGCTTTTTTACTGTATTTTATATTCAGATTATGTTAACAATTTAAAAGTAATGTTTTAAGATAAAATTTTATATTTGATTGCTGTTCAATGATTGACATATTCACTTACAATATCACAAGCATTCACGTGCAAATAAACAGTTGTTATTATTGAAGAAGAAAAAATAATTTGATGCTGATCTTATATTCATGAATACTGTCAGCTAACTTTAACTACGTGAGATACTTGTAACATCAAGAGAGATCTTTTGTAGCAACTACTAGAGATGCTGTAATTTTAGGGATTTAAGAAGCTACCTAGTGTAATTTTATAGTTTCTGGATTCTGTTTTATCTGGGTTATTTTTTATTTTTTTCTGTGGTAATTTCTTCTTTTTTTTTTAATCATCACTTGATCAATTTGATTTAGTTAAAAGTCTACTTATTTAAATAAATGATTCTGCCACTATCTTTTCTCTCATTTTCAGTTCTTCTATAATTTATTGATTTTCAAATTGTTCAACTCTTTTAATTTCAGTTCAGTGTTTTCTTTCAGTGTTCAGTTTTGAACATTTCCTTATAATACATTTTAAAAATTTCACAGGTATAATGTATGCTTTATTCTATAGAATCATTTCTAAGGTAAACTCTATAACTTTAAAAAGATTTTATTGTCTTTATACCTCTTTCTATGTAAAACCTGACCTTACTTGTGCAAATAATATTTCTTTAACTTACTTAATTTATCCTTCTGTGTTAATAACAAAGTTTTTCATCCAATATTATATTTAGATCGTGAGAGGAGTAGGAGTTTTAATTAGCAGAAATATGTAGTCCTTGTTCAGCTATTTAAGAAACTATTTGATTGGTGACCTAGTTACTAGGAGAGCCTTCTGTTATTTAGTTTTTATTAAAGAAGCAACTATTCTACTGGCTCCTAATCTGTCAGTCCTAGTGTGACATTACAGGTGGAACCTGTGCAATCCTAATTGACACTGACCTTACTCCGTTGTTTGCATCTGTGAATTAAAAATAACCCGCTGTACTTTATTGAAAAAAAAAAAAAACGATAAAAGATGAAAAAAGGTGTATGGTGGCTTAAAAAGCATTACAAGCAGGAATCAGTCTTAAAAGATACAATGGATTAATTAAAATTAATGTTAATCCATTCTTAGTCAGAAAATGTTTATTCTGTGAATGTGACTGAATATCTACAGATTCTTGTTACATTTTTCTGTTATGTAGATAAGTCTCTTATATTTTCAATCACTTGTTGAGACAAATAGCATAAAGAATGTCTCACTTCACATTCAGCTTCAGAGAGAAGGCAGACAATTAAAGTAAAATAATAAAATAAAGGTTAACATTTAAGTAAGCATAATATTAATATGTCTTCTAAAGACTAACACATTTAGGACTGGAAGGATAAATGTACAGTTTTATATAATGTGCTGGGCATTTTCATGCAAATCTAAAAACAAATAAAATTATTTCTAAATGTACTTAATGATCTTTTTTTTTTTGCATATAAAAGCATTCTTCTTTGTCTTTTTAGTAGTATTACAGTTATTTGAGTATATATTAAAAAAAATTATTAAAAAGCTTGACAAGTATTGCATTACTTGCCCAGCTAATATAAGAGTTTGAGCCAAAAAAAAATATATATGTGTATATATATATATATATATATATATCCACATTTTTTAGAGGAAGTATTTTGTTTAAGAAAAATTTTCTAAAAATATT
>JAAAKQ030330821.1:28985-48152 GCA_010016005.3 Zanna intricata
TATATATATATATATATATATATATCCACATTTTTTAGAGGAAGTATTTTGTTTAAGAAAAATTTTCTAAAAATATTCATATATGGGTTAAGCGTTTGACAAATTTGCTCTTCAGTAAAGTTTTCTCCAAATCTAACAATTCCTTCAAAATAAGCTAAAATAATAAAAATAAAAATTTCTTCTCGTTAAAGCAGTAGTAATAATGCTAAAAATTATTGAAAATATAGTGATATAGTAATGAACTAGGATTTGCAGTATGTTAGTTGCGAAAAGGTTTATGAAGTTTTCTCTAAAATGCCTCTGAAGAAAATCTAAATTGTTTTTTTTTCTCACCACCTTAACAAATTTTGAAAACAAAAATAATGATCAATGGCCCATATATAGAAATATTTGAGCCAAATTTGATGAAAATCGGTTTGGTCAATTCTTAAATATAAGGCCAAAGCAGTATAGAACACATATGTATGCACATACATAAGTTTTTTGGTCTAGAGGAACAAGTTGTTCTATAAAACAATAAAGATTTGCAATGACATATCTGTAAAACATAAACATATGCAAAAATCTCAATACCCAGTTCTTGACATTGTCACCATACTTTCATACATCTTGAAAATAGTTTCTAGCTATATTCACTGGAAAAGTAAAAATCACCTTGACATTTCCATTATTAGTATTCATTTTTTTTTCAGATGTTAATTAAACAAAGTGGGTCACACTTTTTTTTGCAGAATTTCTGCGATTTAACTTTTTTAATTAATGATTTTCATTTAAATGAAAATTCATTTATTGTGTTCTGCCAATAGGGTAGGTCTTGCCATGACTGCTCTCCACTTGTTCCTGTTTCTGTGCAAGTGTTTTTATTTTTGTATATTTTCCTCTTTCTGCAACCCCATTAATCAACTGAAATCTTCTTCTTCTTCCCCTTCCTCTCTTTCCATTTTCCATACAATTGCATCTGTTATTAAGCACTTCCTTTTCATACAATGTCCTAGCCAGTTCCTTACCATGCTTAAAATGGTATTTAACTTATTTCTCTGCTCTTGTCAACACCTCTTCATTTGTTACTGTATTCTCCCAACAGATATTTACTATATTATGCCACATCCACATCTCAAAAGCCTCAGTTCATCATTTGTCTTCCGTTCTTAAGGTCCATGTTTCTGCACTATAAACCATAATACTCCAAACAAAACATCTTATCTATTTCTTCATGAAATTTAAACTTAATTTCCCACCCATAGCAAACTCCTTTTCCTACTAAATGCCTCCTTACCCATTGCAATTCTCTTTTTGATTTCAATGGTACTGTTAAGATCTTCCGTTACATGGCTACCCAAGTACTTAAATTTCACCATATGCTCTAGTACCTCAGTTACAATTCTTACATTAATATTTTCAAGTTTACCATCTAATAACATAGATTTTGTTTTCTTTTTATGAATTTTCATCCCTAGATTTTCACAAACCTCATTTAGATGAAGCTTGATGAGGGTAAGCATTTCATTTATCTTTGTGTTACACTTGGTACTGCCAGCACCACCATTTCACCAGAAAATCGCATACATTTTATCCTTTTACCATCTGTTGCCACCCCTCTATTACCCTGCAAACCATTGTTGATGATTTCGTCTAGATTAATATTGAATAGTGTAGGTGACATGCAGCATCCTTGTTGCACTCCCCTTTCTATTAATATTTTGTATGTTTTCTCACTTCCTATTCTTACTTTTATTTTCTGGTTGATATACAACTCTTTCTTAAATCACATATCTTCCCAGTCAATTCCTTTCTTCTTCAAAATTATTATCAATTTATCCCATCTTATTCTATCAAAAGCTTTCTCCAGGTCACAAATGCAACACTTACTCTTCTTCTCTTTTTTATATATCTTTCACCAGTAATTCGAAGCAGTCCTATGGCATCCCTAGTTCCAATTCCCCTTCTAAAAGTCATATTGTTCTGCAAATATTTTCATCCAGTTTATGACCTCTTGTTCAGAATCGTTAATAAGACTTCTGTTGCATGTGAAATTAGACTGATAGTCCAGTATTCTTCACACTTTGTAGTATTAAATTTCTTTGGTAATGGCTTCATTATTGTGCCCAGAAAGTCTGTGAGCCATCTACTCTCACCATATATTTTATTGCACAGCTTCAACAACAGAATTTATCCATTCTCCCCAAGAACTTTAACAACTAATTGGCAATTCATCACATCCTCCAGCTTTTCCATTAGCCATCGCTTTCGATGTTACTTCACATTTTAATATATTATAAACTTTGTATTATGATCTTCATGAACTTTATTCTCTTCCATTCCTAGATTTAGTCCCCTTGGCTTATCATTCAGTACGTATTAATCCCTGTTATGCTCTTCCCATATCTTTTTCTCTTGATTCCTCTCAGTTACTATGTCCCTGTTCTTCGACTCAATCTAATACACTGTACAACTTTTTCCATTTTTCTTGAATACCATTTCTGCAGCTTTTTTTACATTAGATTATATCTCCCTTCTTCTTCTTCTTGTTTTTCTATTGCAGCACACTTTACCTGCAACCACTTTTCTCTTGCTATCTGAGTCTTTCTTCCTTATTTATTATTAAGCTTACTAAGTTCCTTTTACCTTCCTCTATCTGAACATTTTTCTATTTTCTCCTTTCATTCATTTCTTCACTGACCCACTCCTTCCATATTCTCTCTCTGTTCTTAATTCTTGTCATTTCCTCAGCTGCTTCTTTTATACTGTTATTAATATTTAACCAATGATCATTCACACTATTTGGCAACTCTCCCGTTCTTGTTTTTTCCAATACACTGTTTGCATCTCTTTGACTACCTCGTTGTTTCTTAGTTTTCAAAATTATAGGTACTCTACTTCTGACCATCTTTTTTTTTCTTTAGCTTCAAATTGATTTCTGGTACTACTAAGTAATGATCAGAGTTTATATCTACACCTGGGTAAGCTTTTGCATTTTTCATACAGTTCTTTTATCTTTTTTGTATGAGCATGTTTCAATTTCATACTTTTTGACACTCTTTTATATCTCTTCTTTTATGATTTTCAAACATTGTCTTTCCCACTACCATATCATTTTCCAGCCAGAACTCAACTAATCTCTCTTTTCTTTTGTTTCTTTTACCTAAACCATATTTTCCTATTATCTTGCTTTCATGTTCTTCCCCAACCGAAACATTCCAACCTCCTATCATCAATACACGCCTTTTTTCTTTGCTTCTCTAGTATATTTTCCAGCTTTCCGTAATACTCCTCAATTTCTTCTGATTATTGTTATGTTGCATATGTATTAGAATCATTACAAGATCTTTATCTCTACCTCCTATCCTTATCATCAGGTGATCATCAATATATTCCACCTTAATTACTTTTCCTACAAGTTTCTTTTTTGTTAATACACTAGCTCCATTTCTACCACCACCTGAGTGGTAGAAGTGGAAATTCCTACTCGACATTTCTCCATTTCCTTCCTTTCTCACTTCACTCATTCCAAGTATGTATAATTTATTTCTAATCATTTCTTGTTTTGCATTTTCAAGCTTACCCTTTTGCAGTAGCATTAGTACATTCCATGTTCCTATCGTAATTGTATTTTTAAGTGAAATCAATTAAATTTTTTATTTATTCGATGCTAAATTTTTTCCTAATAATTTATTTTTGTTGTTCAGGTTTTAAAAGGAAGGAACATCTAAATCTACACTTTGTTATCCATTCAGGAGAAAAGACAGAAGTTTGTCCAGAATGTGGTAAAGGATTTTACAGGAAAGATCATTTAAGAAAGCATGCCCGATCACATTTAGCGAAAAGAGTTAAAGAAGAATTTTCACAGCAACAGGCGGCACAGCAGCAGCAACAACAACAGCAACAGCAGCAGGCACAACAACAACAACAGCAACAACATGCCACTGCTGATCAAGGACAACAACAGCCGGATGGTACTGAACAACAAGATAATGGTACAACGACTACTACTGTTGTATTGCCAACTGCAGCGGAGACTGGAGCTATGGCATTATTGCATCATCAACACCACCAGTGAGTGTGCCATTTTATTGTACAGGAAGGTAGATGTTGCAGTGCATTGATTTTGTAGAAGGCTGTGTATGACTTCCAAATCGTAGATTTTCTGTAATCTTAAAATAAATTTTGCACACATATGGTAGGCTCTTCCCCTTCTCTAAAGTATCTGACATAGGTCCATGCATTTTCATAATCATGCCTGACTTCTTGACAGATCTGCATAATTAACACTTAATGATTTATTTTTTCATTATCATGTGTTAGTCCTTTTGGAGAGATCTCAGTTTTCAGAATAAACTTTCTCCATATAAATAATTTCAAAGCATGGAAAGAAAATAGTAGTTAACTATATCAATCATTGAAGTAAAATGAACTGTCTTGCTATTATTACAATCAATATAGATGATGAAATTATTGTTTTGGTATCTTGTTGGAATTTACTTCTAGATGTAAATTTCCTGTACTGAATTGAAGCAGATTTATAATTAAAGTATCTTTTTTGTTTCTAAAAAAGGGTATGTTAGTTTGTTGCTGTCCATTATTTACCACAGTTTTTTTTTTAATGACTGAGTGATGAAGCCATTTAAATTGGACAATTTATATAATTGATTTTCTTAATATTGCAGGTAATATTTGTCATGTTTATCAAGCGTTTACAGACTCATATGAAGGATCATATTTTTTTTAATGAAAACTGTCTCAAATTTTAATTGCTTCAATTCTTTTTCACCAGAAATACTTAACAAACATTTATCCATAGTACACATGTGAATTGCAAAAAAAATAATCCCTGCTATATAAAGAAAGAACCTCTGTTAAAGAATTCAAAAAAGTTTCTATAAAAGTTTAATACTAAATTATTCTTTATTTATATACATTGACATTTTTTGCTTAAATGTATTTTAAGAGAGTTAATGTCATGGTTGTATTTTTATCAAAAGGGGACAGTCCCTGACAAATACTTCAAATGATGAAGTGGCGCATTACTAAGATTTCAGTCCTGTAAATAGCATGGTTTTTTTTTTTATTGGTTATTTTCATGACTCTTATTAAGTTGAAATAAACCAAATTGCTATAGTAGGAAAATCTTTTGCTTTAGTTTTGTATGGAAAATGCAAAGATACAGAAGAATGCATAATTCTGCAATTTACTAATTACAACATTTTGCTTGAAAAATTGTTATTATCCTAAAAAAATTATATAATACAATTTTCTATTTTAAAATATTTAAAAACCAGCATCTCAAAAACAGTTTATTTGATTTTAATAATTCAAATGCCAAAATAAATGAACCATTCTGCTTTTTTTTGCAGAATATAATTTACTTAGGCGAGTCAAAATATCATTACCTGAAAAATAACATTGCAACTATTATGCCATCTGTTTAAGGTTTGCCACCAACGTTGTACTTGAATAATCTGAATAAATTTATATTTTTAATTAAAAGTTGGTAAAATAATTGTTCAGATCAGCCCAATGATTCTTGAAGTTTAAGTGAATATCTGTGTGCATATGAGGATTGTCTGAAAAGTTTTGAGCCTAACATAAAAAAAACTTATTTTCTCTGACAAATATAATTTTACTTTTCAGTAGCCTCCTTTCAAGTCTCTACACCTTTTTCTAGTGATGATCTAACTTCTAATCCTTCCACATAGTAGCTGGTGTCTTTCTTCGCAAAATAGGCATTTACGTATGCAATAACCTCCTCATCCTGTGAAAATCTCTTTTTTCCAAGCAAAATTTTAGAGTTGGGGAAACAAGATAAAGTCGCTTGGACCCAGATCTTGTGAATACGGTGAGGGTCAATTAATACAAAGTGCAGTTCATTAATTTTTGCAATGGCGACCGTTGAAGTGTGAACAGGCATATTGTCCCGATGGAAAAGCACTTTCTTCTTCTTCAAATGTGATTGTTTTATAGCAATTTCTGCCTTCATCTTGTTAAGTAATGATGTATCATATTATCCCATTATTATTTTACTGTTTGAAGATAATTGATAAACAAAATTCTGTTACTATCCCAAAAAAATAGTCTTCATCATCTTCCTGGTCGATAGAAACTTCTTTGACTTTTCAGAGCAGGTACTCCCTTTGCAGTCCACTGTTTTTACTGTTGTTTTGTTTCAGGAGTATAGTGGTGGATCCACATTTCATCTACTGTTATGAATTGATGCAAAAAATCTGATTTCTTTTGCTTAAACTGCTCCACCAGATCCTTGGAAATGTTCATTCTAATGCAATTTTGGTCCAAAGTGAGCAAAACACGGCATCCAACAGGCAGATAGTTTACACATATTCAATTCTTCAATTAATATATAACAAACAACATTTTTCAATCTGCCCATAGCCTCTACTATCTCTCTAATCTTAATTCGTTGGCCATCCAGTACCATTTGTTGAACTTTTTTGATATCAGTAGTGGTTGCAGTTTTTGGCCGTCCCAAACGTTCATCATCAACCAAGCTGGTACTACCATGTTTAAATTCAGCTGTCCATCTTTTCAAGATGGCAAATGATGGGACAGAGTCTCCGTAAACAGCATCCAACTCAGTTTTAATTTGTGTAGGCATATTGCTTTTCAGATGCAAGTATTTCATTCGATATTCTATTTTATTCATTTTCACAAAAATAGTCACGGTGACTTACTCAAACGATTTTCAAACCACAACTGAATGTCAAAAATGGCTGAAATATTAGTGAGTACCTTTCAGTCATGCATGAATATATTCCCTAAGGTTTGCTGATGAGTGCTGCCATCTTCATGTTGAAGCTTAAAATTTTTTAAATAAAACATATATACTTCAACTTTAACATAAACTTTTCTTGCACACATAAACATTCTGTTTTGTGTATAAAAATAATTATGTACAAATCTGAATAATGTATTTATTTAATCTGTAATTACGAGTAAACTGCTTACTACAATTTGTTTTATATAAGTAGTAAGATGGAAAAAAAAAATTAAATCTTTTTTTAATGATTAATTAATTATTTTCAGTGGTGAAAGGATTGGACATCATGTAATTGCACTGGAAAACTTTAACGTTGAGGAGACAGCATGCGAAGAGAATACATGACAAACTTGCTAGCAGTATACTTCACAACAACAACAGTCACAGCAGCATAATATGCATCTGCAACAGTTGCAGCGTCAGCAAAATATTCATCATTCGTCAACTTCTACTACTGCTACTACAACTACTACTAGTACTTCTACTACTACTACTACTACTACTTCTACCCGTCATTCACAACACAGTCGTCAGCAACAGCAAAGTAATAACCGAACTCTTCAACATCTTAATTCAAACAGTAGGCATTTTGTCCATCAACAAAGGCAGCAGTTGCGTAATAATAATAACAATAACAGTAGTAGTGTTTCCAACATTACGGACAACATTTATAACAAGTAAGAAATATTTAATAAAATAAAATGAAGAAATCAAGTTGTTTATTTGTTTTAATTAATTATTTGTTATACTCTCATTATAATGATAAAAAGTATTCCTGTTTAGACAGAAGAAAAAGATAATCTGTCAATCTGTCATGTTCTTGTGATCTTAATGAGGATAATAATAATAATAATAATAAAAAATTGTTATAATTCTATATATTATAATTATACAAATCTTTTTTTTTTGACTATGGTATTGTCTCACTGTGGTATCAATTTTATATTTTAATCTTGTATTAGAAACTGTAAGTAAATGCATCACAGAATTGAAAAAAATATTCAATTGAAATTTAAAAGAGATACTGGCAGTACCAATGATACGAACAACATTTGATGTTGCTTATAATTAGTCTGACTTTGTGCAGAGTTATTGAATATGAACAGCATTTTGATTTGTGCCAATAATTTGTTCTAAGAATTGTCCTTTCTTTATTTGATTTTTAATATTTCTGGTATTCTTATTTTTGGTAAAACATCTCCTGGCAATCACTGATTTGATTTTATGTATTATACTGTTTTATATGATTGCTTGTGTATAAATTTATGTTTTTCTGTTCATAAGTCGGCAATAGAAAAAAGGATTTATTAGTGAAATAATTAAAAACTGTCAATTCCCTCCTCAATTTAAGTATAGATAGCCTAAAAAAAAACGCAAAAAAGTTTATTTACATGTTTTTTTTCCTCAAGTTTTGGCGAACGAAAATTCTGTTAATTGCAAGTTGATAATATTACCTCCTACATTTAAACTTCACTTACTGTCTAAACTAAATATTAAAGTAGTGAAATGTGCCAAAAAAAAAGTGAAAATATTCAGCTATTTTTTTATCTGTTTGCAGCTTATTAAATCTTTGATTTTCAGTCTTAGTTATATTATAACTTCATTATGGAATGGTGGTTGGGAAAAATTATTAAGGAGCGCATGAGCTAGGAAATACAGTGTGAAACATATTGATCATTTATTTTATCCCTTTTAAACTTTTATAAAATAAAATTGAAATCTTTCAACATTAATCTTATGAACATTCTTGCATATTGACTTTCTGTAGTAATACATTTTTAAAAGATTCTCAATGTGTAATTTATTTTATAAGCTGTACAGGCAGTCCACATGTTTGAACTTTATGCATGTATAAATTGTATTTTGATAAATTTAAACAAATTTTTTATGTAAAAATGATATATGTTTAGTTTTTTATGGAGCAGTTTTGCAAACTAGTTATTATTTAACAAGAAGTAGTATTTTAATTATAATTTGTCGATGAACCAGATCTAACTTCTTTTTTTTTTATTCTAATGAACATTATCAATTCATTTCTATATCTGTTTTTCCCCCAAATATTGATAGTTTGAAAAAAAAAAAGTGAAATTATCTTTTATCTTATTATATTCCTCATCAAATCTCTATACAAAATGTTAACTGCCTTTTTGCATGGAAATTAAAAAATTACAGTTATTTTCTGCATACCTAACAGTTAAATTATCACAGTTTATAAATATTTTGTTTTTAACACTTAAAGTAAGAAAACTAAACATTTTTCCCCCTTAAAATAAAAACGAAACATCACTACATACATCAAGAGTGTAGACAAACAAAACCAATGGGATAGTGAATTGCAGGATGTTAATACAGTTTCATATTTCATTTGTCACAAAGTGGGAGCACATGTCAGAGATTTAGTAGGGTTATTTTTATTACTAAAAGCTAGAGTTTAATAAAGGAGCAAGTTGAGGGAAATTAATGGCCGAAGAGTCAAGTACAATTTAGCACTAAAGGGAGATTCTGGCGGCAATTTTATTAGAATCAAGTAAAGCAGTAAAAAATTAATTAGATTTTATATAACATCGACAGTCAGTCAAAAAACATTATGATTATTTAATAATGTTTTGTTACATTGCTTAGACATTTTAATTTCAATAAAATTAGAATGTGATAAACAGGAGTTCTTTTACTACAGCAAAGCAATCTTTTTTTTATACAGTAGTTACATTTTACTTCAAATTTGTAACAATTTTATTAAGTTTATGTTTTTATGTTATTTAGTTCAACACTTATGATCAGGAAGTGTACATGTAATTTAAGTAATTTTGTGTTGTTAATTTTTTTTTCTTTTTTTAAGTAACATTCAATATTTAAATGCATTACTCTAAATAAAAACTAAATATAACTTTGCTAGCATACCCCCCTCCAAATGTTAATATTTGTGATTCTAAGTAGTATCAAATTATAGATTATTTAAAAAAATTATACCCAACGTTATTGTTATTGTCAAGAGCTTATTTTGATTAGTTAATATATGATAAAGTGTTCTAAATTATAATTATTGAATGCGGATAACATAGCCTAATTGAATTAAGTAAAATAATAATTAACACCTTGTAGTGTTAATTTAAATCTCAGTGGTATTAAAAAATTTTTTCCTTTTTTTTTTTTTTTAATAAAATCAACCTAATAATTTTTCTTTTCAAAATTCGATAGAAAGTATAAATTAATTATTAAATGTGTAAATATAAATTGGTTGTAGATTTTTTAAGTTATCATAAAGATTTATGTTTCGCAAATATTTAATAATAATAATAATTAAAAAAAAAAAAAAAAAAAAAAAAAAAAAAAAAAAAAAAAAAAAAAAAAAAAAAAAAAAAAAAAAAAGTTAAGTTTATAATATTAATGAATTACTTTTATTGAAAAAGTTAGTCAGCTGTTGTTGTTTTTACCTTGTAGAAGTAAAATGTTTTGTATGGTTCAAAATAATACTCAGAAAAAAATATAATGATTACAAATATTATTTTTGAAAACTTCCAATTTGTCAACTGTAAAAAAATAAAAATTAAAAATCTATTTCAAATCTTTTGGAAAATGTTATATATATATTTCATAGTTTTGGAACCATTTTTGGATAATTAATAAAGAAACAAAAAATATTCATAAATTAAAAACTATTAGATTTTTTATAATTACTAGTCATTAGACCATTCAGTAAATTATCAAAACAAACATTACATTGAATAATAAATGAAGTAAAATAAAATGATCATTATAGAAAAATAATTTTGATGATGTTGCTTTATCTTTAAAAGAGTCAAGAAATCCATTATTCCACTACAACATATTAATAACTGACACTCATTGTTTTACTGTAATTATTTATAATCCATTGTAAAGATATATTTTGAATAGATATATTTATTTTTAATTTGTGTATCGAGTACATATGAGATATTAAATTACTTTCTGACTGCTAAGGGTGAGTAGATAGTGTCTTGGCGTTTCATATGGAGGTTCCAGGTTCGAATCCCAGTCAGGCATGGCATCTTTTCATGTTATTAATTTCCACTGAGCTGATTCCTATTTTTTTTATTAAAAAAAAAATAACTAGTGATCTACTATTAATATTTTGATTGATTTCAATTTATTGTCAAGTAGAATGATACTTTTTTGAGTAAATTATTGTTCTTTTTGTACAGAAAGAAGTACAGAAAGAACAACTTGATGATGGCACACAATGATGATGTGGTGGTACATAGGTTGTTCAATATATTTTGATTGTTTATTAATAAACTTAACAGATTTCTAAACTGATTACTTCACTTTTAAGGATATTATTAATCAGGGGTAATGATATCAAATTTGAATTAAGGTATATATTGTATTAAAAACAACAGTGAGACAGTAAGTCAGAAAAAATTGTTTTGTATGAAACTCCCTTTCATCCCACTTTTCCCTATCCCCCCTCTTTCTCTCTGTATATTTATATATATACCTTCTTCTCTCTTTAATTCCTTATTCTTTACCTTCCTCCATTGTTTGTGTTCAACACAAAAAAGAATAATTATGAACAATGTAGTATTTTTATTACTTTTTTTATTGTTGATGTAATTATTATGTTAAAATGACAACAACACTGATTTTATGATATATTATTGTATTATTATTTTATGACTATATTGTATATATATATATTTATTATATATAATATATATTTATTAAGAGAGGTATGAGGGTGTTAGTGTTTTAGGGGTGGGAGAAGGTAGCACTGTTGACTGGAAAGTTTGAAGTATTTGTTATAATAATAATTATTATTAGTATATAATAAAAAAATTTTTTAATACGTACAGAAATAATAGTAAATTTATAATAAAAATAATGTATATATTTACATAATATTATGAGGTGCAGGTAATGATGATCAGAATTTTTTAAATTAAAATTTATATGAAGAAAAAAGTGTTCAGTGTTCATTGTTATATTTTGCTATGATATTTCCTTTTTTTTTTTTTATAATTTTCAAGATTTTTCTGTTTATTAGTGTAATATAGTTACAGTTCTTGAAACTATATGATGCTAGTTTTGTTATATATATATATATGTGTGTATGTATTTGATTTACTTAATTGTTTTATTAAAAACTTGTAAATTGCATTTAAAAGATAACAAAATGTTTATATTCTGTTTTATTCTTGTTCTTAATCTATTAATTGTAGAGCAAGATACTTTTTTTTTATCAAAATTATATTTTAATATAGTAATAAGAATAGAGATCATAATGTGTTTTTACAATTATTAACCAATTATAAAGGTATTTACAGTTTTTCCTCTGCTGCGAAAATTATAATTAATAAATTTGTAATTTTATTTATCAAATTATGTTATCTAGTGCTTAACTTCCCAAAATTATTGTTTTCTTTTTACAAACTGTGTAATAACTGATTCTTGTAAAATCAAGTTATGAGATAGTTAATTTTTCCCCCTATATAATGAATTACATAGAAATATAAAGTTAACTACCCCCCCTTTTTTTTTTTAAGTTAATAATTAGTATTATTCATTACATTGTAATCAGAATTTAAAAAAAAAAAAATCTCAGCTGAAGTAGTAATAACATGATATTGTATAATTTACATCATAAGACAATAGTTTGCACACTATATTATCACAGTATATGGTTTCAAATATATGCATCTATTAACCAAATTAATTTTCCCCCTGTAATATTATATATAGAAATAATAGGACCTTGGTGGCCAAATAGGTAGTGTTTCTTTGGCGCTTCATGCGGATTCCAATCCTGGTCAGATATGTCATCTTTTCATATGCTATCAATTTATACCAAGCTTATGATCGTAGCTGTCTTTCATAACAAAAAAGTAATAATAAAAAATAATGGTAAATAATTTATTTTTTTCAACAGTAAAATATCTTCTTATGTAAAATACTTGAAGAGATGAATCCCATTTGGGATATGTGAAATTTTTAATAATCAGAAATCATTAAAAAAAAAAAAAATAATCAGTGTGACGTATATAAATGTCAGAAAAGTATTTAATATATGTAGTGAAGTAGAAAATAAATAATCTTTTATTAGATATTAGTTGTTAGATACATTGTGTTTCTGTGGACTTTTACTATGTATATTACTGCTTTTTATATTACCAATCTTTTAATTAACATTTTACTACTGGAATACTCCAGATACTTACATTAAAACAGAACGGGTGTTTGCAGATTGGATCACTACACACCACAAAACTAAATATGCATGCAGTTTTTTTTTTTTTTAATTATGCACACAATTTATGTAAATATTTATACCAGTATCCATAACCTTGTATGCTACCGTTTATTTACTGAAGTTTGCTTACAGCAGTTTGGAAAAATTGATTTCATTATAATTTAAAAGTTAGCCCCTAGAGAATACAGAAATAATCATGTTAAGTCTAAATAATAATTATTATATTCATATAATTAGCAAAATTAACAAAAACACTTAATTAACTTGAAAAAGTTAAAATACAAAAACAGTATTGAATAATAACTTACATAGTTATTTATTGAAAAATAATTTTTGAAATTTGTATTAAAAATATGAAGATAAATCAACGTAGAATTTATAACTCGACCGCCAACTGGCCTTATTATGCTTATGTATTCATGTATAAGACTGTATTACAAGATAGTCTTAACTGCTTTCATTATTCAGGGCGATTGTTGCCATGTAATACTTCTTTTTAAGATTTTAGCTAGATTAATAAAAAAAAAACTTTTAAGAGAAAATTCTGTTTCATTTTATTCTCTTAGATGAAAAATATTATTTTTCATTGGATAAAAATCAATTGATTAATTTAATTTACATTATATTTTCGTGAAAAATCTTGCAGAATTTATTTTTATTTAACTTTTAAATTTAATTTAGGTTTTATGTTTAATAGAAGCATACTAAAATTAATTATTTGTTTATTACTATAATTTATTTTTTTCTCCATTACTTTAGCTTTTTTATTTTACATACTCATATTATCATAATTCTTGTACATCTATTTATTTAAATATTGTTTATTTTTAAAATATAATTCTTAATTCTGGTAAACAATGTAATAGTATGAAATTTTGTGTTTTTAATTAATTCAATGTTATTAAATATAAATCTTAACTATATCGTCTAATGCAGTAAAATTATGAACAATTTTGGATAATTAAAATTTGATTTATATTTATTTCAACTTTAGCAAGAAAATATAATGTAGCAAGAAATAGTACGAAATTTAAATTTAATTAGTGATAAAGTTTAACCATATTAATATAATATTTATAAGTTATTTAATTTCTAAATTTAAATTAATAAAATTAAACAAAAAAAAAAATTTAGGATGTTATAATCTCCATAAATAACAAATTAAAAGTGCTGTAATGATTTTCTTTATAAATTTTATTTTTATTAAGTACATTGTGCATTTTATGTTTATAAATAATAAATCTTTAATAGAAAAGAAAATATAAGTTCTTGTATTATACTTCCTTATTATGTTCGAAAGGGAATCAGGCTTTTTGACGTAGTTTACCTTCAATTTTTTATCAGTTTTTTCAGAAAAGTTACAGTGTTAATTGAAGTTTAAACGGTAATTATTACTTTTTATTATAATCATTATTGTTTTGATATTATTAACAACTGTTTATTTTATTTTCATCTATACTATATATGTTTTTAATAAATTTCATACAATCTAGATTTATTTTTATATAATATGCCACCTTTTTTTTTTTTTTTGTGTAGGGATCTGCAGATGAGCACTCAGTATTAAAGAAAGAGCTGCATTAATTAACTTCTAGTATATTTATTATCCTTTTATTTATATATTTAATATAATAGAAATTTTTTTTTTTTTTTTTTATGTTGATGCGAATAAATTGAAATGCAACTATTTTCCATTTCTTAATTCTTTGTTTTTCCCTCTTCACTCCCTAATATTGAATCTCCTTTCATAAAATATAGTTTATTGTATTTTCATGTTATGTGTGTAAAATGTACTTTAAATATGCGTAGTTTGAAATTAATGTTATCCTATCAAATAATGTCTGGTCTGGATTGTATACTTAGTATAGCTGTACCTGGACAATAAGTACTGTATTGTTGGAAAAAATGACTTTGTTCGTAGTATAAATTAGAATGTGAATGGAATTTTTAATATTTTTCTATTACAGCTGTGAAGATAGGAACTGGATTTGGTTGATTATAATAATGTAATAAATCTTTAAAAAAAAAAAAAAAGTTATACATAGATTTACTAGTAAAGTTTATTTTTTATTGTTATATATTTTGAAAATAAATTTTGGATATTAATTTGTTTTTAAACAGAAATCTTGAATTAGCTTGAGTTTGTTAATTGATATTTTATGCTTAGTTTTGATGAGTAATTTATATTCACATAATCAAAGTAATATGGAAAATCTAATTTATAGTTCATTTTAAAAATCTGTTTAAATAAATAAAATTTTTTAATTTAAGAAATTTTATTTTTTCTAAAACACAGTTTGATAAATATTAATTTTATTTTTTTTTATATATTTTATTCCTTTAATTAATAAAATAATCTTTTTATGATTTATCATTTATTATTCATGTATTGTTTATATTAATGTAATCTTTTTATTAAATTATACATTTTTTTATTAGCATATTACAAGCATTACATCTAGCTACATATTATTTTCATTTTAATTTGAAACAATGTTGTCTTGTGGAAAGTCTTATTATTCTGAAAGACTTAATGATGTCCTGCAGTTATAAAAATTTATTTTATTTTAAAATTTTAGCATCACCTTTATATTAATCATTCAGATTAGTTTAATGTTGAAGATATATTAGTAATATTTTCTAAGTAAATAATAACATTTTTTTTAGTAAACACTAGCAGTTAAAAGGCATGAATATTTTAATTATATTGGTTATTTTTCATATATTTTGATTTCTAAGCCTGCCTATTTTTATATACAAATATCAGTCAGTTTTAAATTAATTTTCAGTTTCCTCTACTGTTCACTTAAAGTGAGTTTTTTGTGAAAAGTTTTCTATATGGAGCTACAGTAATTGCACCGAGTTGTTTTTTTTCTTACAATTATAATTATAATTTTTTGCCTTTGTAATTGCTGTTAATTCACTTTGAAGTATAGAAAATCTAAATTAAAAAAAAATATATTTATGGCTATAATGATTAAAATAATTGACCATTTTTATATAAGTAAAGTATTAGAATGCAGTATTTTAATTAATATTGTACAGAATTAAAAATTAATTTTTAAAGTATTTATCATTAATGTTAATTATTAATCATTTTTAAAATAATTAACTACTAGTAATATTGTTAATACTTTGATTATAAGTAAACAAATAATCATCAATGTAATTTCGGGGTATTGAATTCATTAAATACTGTTAAAACATCATTATGTACTATTTTCCATAAGGCAGGTGTTTCGCATTGTGTCCTGCCTCTGTCAAAGCTTAATCTTAATAGCTTCTGTTTCTTTTTTGAGATTGTTATTACTAAATTTTATTGTGTCTCAAACATATTGCTACTTCTATTTAAAAAACATTGGTGTGGATAAGAATGGTTAGTTTGCTACCGCAATCTCAAACCTCCCTAAATTTGAAAAGGTTTTCATATATTATTCTTGTCTACTAATTTTTTCGTAACAATAAATTGTATGAATTTAAACTTTTGTGATTACTAGCATATCTGAAGTCAAATTCTTATTTCCCATAAAATTCAGATATTATCATCTGTTGTGATCAGCATTCATTTAGTCAATTACATTACACTAGTATTAATTCCTCTGATAAGTCATCTTATAATTGATTGATAATATATGTCCTCAGCCATCACCTTCACTTAATTTTTTTTTTGTATCATAGTAATTTTATTTTCTTTGTAAATCAGTTTTAAATGTTTAATTCTTAGTTTATTTGTGTGGTGGATACCAGGATGATGAAATGGAAATTAATGAGGGAAAAAAAAATTTGTATTTAAGGATTTAAAAATGTTTTGCGTTGATTTATTTATTATTAATTCAATAATATTTATATAAAGTCAGCTAAGATTTATTTACATTAATTATACCTAATAATTCAAAGCAATATTAAAGGTAATAATCTGGCATCAAAATTTAAACGAAATGAATTTTATTTTATAAAATCTTTTCATTCCCTTGATTTAAATTTGGTCCTTTGATAATATTATTTTTTTATATGTATATGCAAGATTTATAGTATTTTATTTATGATTTATTTGTTGGAATTATAATATTCAAATTATACAATTTTGTACTTTTAAACTGAGTATTTTTGTTATAAAAGAGTGTAGCCTTTTTAGCAGCAGTCGCTTTGAAAATGGCCGTTAATAAATACAATGATAATTATTTGGCTGTTGTAAACTAACTCATTTCACCCATAGACATATACTTATATAAGAAAAAGAATACTCTTTATGTAATTAATTAATAATACATTTTGTATTATAATAAACAGTGCTATTTGTTTATTGGTCATGGTTTTGTCAATAGAAAAAATGATATTTATTTTTATTTTTTTTTTTTTTAATTTTCCTTATATTTTGATTTATTAATTAATTTTATTATATATAAATGTTATAATTTTTAATTGTAATTATCGTTTAGTGTTAGTAAAATGATATTTTTGTTCATTAATAATTTATATATATATATATTTGCTGCTGTAATTTTTAATTTGCATTTAAAATAACATTATACATATTATATAAATTATTATACAAATTTTAGTTTTATATGCAAGTTATTATATAATTGTAACTCTGTTACATTGTAGAAATAAATATCCATACAGTTATTGAAGAAAATAAATAATGTATGTAATTTTTATTCTATTTTATGGCTATTGGTAAATGTTATTTATAAAATAAAATAAAATTTATTAATAATATTATAAAATATTGTTCATAATTTATTATTATTTTTATCATCATCAACTGCCTTTTATTTAATTACCATTAACTGATATCAAATTACAATTTAAGATATATAACTATTAATTTATTATCATATTTTTTAAAACTGTTGTAGTGATTTTTAAAATAATAATAAGTATGGGAATGATGTTTTCCCCTTTTTTTTTTTATTTATTTTTTTAAAAGTTATTTTTCTTGTTATTATGTTAAATAAATAAATATACCATCGTAATATTTCAACGTACTGTTCTAGAAGTTTTAATTTATAATAATTAAAACACGATTGATTATGAGAACTTATTTTCAGAACAGTAAGCTTTTATGACTGGATTAAAAGTAGTTTCAAATTAAAGAATTTTTTTTTCTAGATCTGCAGAAGTTTTAAAATCTGATCGCATATAGTACTGCAGCTTGCATAAATTATTACATTTCTTGGTTTGAAAAATTATTAAATAACTACATAGTATGTCAGCATAACACCTATGTATAATGGCTGGTTTTTTGAATCTGATCTGGAACTAGTTAAATGAGAAACCAATATACGGTTTTGATCATTGCACAGTTTTCTGTTTGCATAATGTTTTTTTTTTTTAGAATTGTTCATGGTTGAAAGAAATATAAATACATTACTATTTTGATTCATAATTTATTGAATTATTACAAATCATAGATAACAATCTTTTTTGCAGTAGTTTTTGGGAAAACACTATGCTTCCAGTTAAGAAGTTTATGTAACTGTAATTAATTTATTCATCAAAACTGTGTTGTTTTTTATTTTTATTTTTTAAACATCACATATTTAGAAATTTGCATTATTATTTAAAAGTTTATTTGTATATAAATTAACATCCACATTATCTAGCCATAAAAAGGGCAAAAAATTATTTTTTTTAAGTGATCATATCATATACCTATATTATTGTAATGGGACGTATTGAACACTGCAGATCTCCAAATATCAACGCTTAGTTTATAATGATAAATATTTATAATTATTAATTACACAATAAATATAATAAAACTATATTTACTCTAATGTGAATGTTAAGAGCATTCCCAAAGCTTAAATACTTTCCTCTTTTTTATAGTTGTCAACAAATCAAGGGTTAGCTGTAGAAATAAAAATTTTCATGCTACAAGTTACTTGATTTAATTCTCTGACCACTTGTCTTAAGATTAATTTATCATATACAATGAAAGCTTATATATGGAATCTTTTAAATGATATCAGATCTTGTTAAAAATATATTCTGATAATCGAGCTTATAATACAGCTACATAAACACTGGTCATTCACTATCAATGGACTGTCCACCTATTGTTTCCTATTCCTATTTCCTGTTGTTTCTTAAATGAAGCTATACCAAATTGTTGAAAGATTTACTGACAAAAAATATAGATTCATTATATATATATATATAT
>JAAAKQ030330822.1:14822-26413 GCA_010016005.3 Zanna intricata
AATAATTAGTGATGATTGAATCACTGACTGTATTTAAATTTATATGTACATACACGCTTTATATATATATATATATAATATATATCTTTTTCCATTAATATTATACGCTATAAATGTTTCAGTAAATCATAAAGTAAGAGAAATTATAATCATTTTACAGATAACTTATAGATCACTAATTTATTTGTTCCCTACGGATGTCACAGCTTAGTAAAATTTTATTTTGTATCATTAAATTTCACGTAGTTAAGCAATTATACTGTCACAACAGAGGCTAATACTTTACTTTGCAAAGGAAATGACAATGTTAGAATGCAGAAAAGCGTTTGTTTTCAGAACATGTAAATCTCTCTTGGGAGTAATACTTGCTTTTAGGTATTTCATGGAATTATAATGCGTTCAACGTTGATGTTTTGTATTCAATTTTTTTTTTCTTAACTACCGTTAATTATCAATATAAAAAAAATATATTTCGGAGATAAATAAAAGATCCATAGATGGATCTTCAATTCTGATGAAGATTAATTGAATTTTTTAATTTTAAATAGTTTCATACGGATTATAAGCTTCATTTAAAAAAAAATAAAAAACTTAAAATAAAACCCAGATAAAAAAAAAAACTACAAAAAAACGGTTGATGGTATTTAGATGATATCATTTTAACTAAATTAATGATTAAATTAAAACAAAATGAAATAATTTTATGTAGGAAATTATTTAAAACTACCAAATTCAGTTAATCTTCATTGTAATTGAAGACTCATCTTCGGATTTTTTATTTGTCTCCGAAATATTTTTACTTGAAAGAAATCAGATTTCAATATAAATATCCATTTTGAACATCCCTAAATCCATTTTGACTAGTTTCGGCGCGAAGTCTTTACGTAACTACGTATGTACATATCTCACATAACTCAAAAACGATTAGCCGTAGGATGTTAATTAAAAGTTTTGGATTTAGAACTGTTGTAATACAGTAGTTTTACACCTCTACTTTTGAATCGACAAAAGTGTCCAAAAAGCCCAAAATCCTCCAAAAATTGGATTTTTGACTTTTTCTTAGCTGTTGTAATAAGCCCTCATTGAAAGCTTTTCTACAATATAAGTGGTTCTTATTTTCATTGGTTCCAGAGTTATAGCCAAATAGAATTTTAATTAATTAAATATTTGGATCTTACTAGGAGAAGGCACCCGGTTCGAATCCGATTTCATCAAATTTTTTTTTACCATTTATATATATTGTTTTATTAATAATTATTAACCTTTGATTGTAAAAAAAGTCTAACTGTAGATAATAATTCAATAATAAAAATATATGAAAAAAATAAAACAGAAGTAGCAGTCCATAACATTTTATGGACTTTAAAAAATGTGTTTATGTAATTTAATTTAATAGGCGAAAAAGAAATTATGTGATGATCACATTTTTTTTTTTTTGGTTTTGTGGAATCCCGACGTCTTGAAATGTCCAGAGATTTTGTCAATTATCGTACTTTTCTTCTTCCATTAAAGATTAGAACTACGATTAGATCAAAGTAAAAGAAAGTAATTCAACCTTAGCCGTGAACAGACCAGACAAAAAATAAGGATTAGCTTATAGGAATATTTTAGTCTTTTCTACCTAAACTCTAAACCTGTATTAGATAACAGATTCTGTTGTATCCCTTTTATTTGTAGTTTTTGTAGTATCCTTTGTATTTGTAGTTTTACTAAAAAAGTAAATTTGTTGAATTGTATGTTTAGAAATTCAAATAACATAAACGATAACTTTATAGAAATATTTATTAAGTATAGGGGAACGGTAATTTCACATAAAATTGAAATTTTAAAATAATTTTTATTTTTAATCAATCTATTTTATGACCTATCGATATTAGGCCACTAGCGTTTTCTTTGATCTTATATAATTATAACGGACAAAAAAAAATTCTTTATTCTATATATATATATATAATTTTTTTTAATTGATGTTCAATTCACCAGAGAAGCTTACAAAGAAACTTGTACATGGAATGAGAAAATGGAAATTTTTAACGTATGAAAAATTCTATGCCTGAACGGGATTTTACTTTTTGTTTGCCCTACGTTCACTAAAGTGTTTGTTTCAGAAAAATTGGTTTACACTGTCTGCGCTCTTTAAGGATTTAATACGAATAAAACGGGATTTAGCATGTTCATATATTTAGATATTTCCAGGTCAGAGTTCATTTTCTTAAAATTGTTTGTATTTATTTATCTATCACAAAAGATTAAACATTTAAATTTTGTTATTAGATACAAGATATCTCTGTAATATCTGAATTAATGGTTTACCTGATTATTATTATTTTTTTTTAAATAGCCAACTGTTTAAACCATATTTTAATTTTAAAAGGATTTGTTTTTTAAAAATAATTGATGAATTTTTAAATATTTTTCTTTTGTGTTTATAACTTTATATTTATATATTTATTAGTTTGCTTATGTCTATTGATGGTTATTTAAATGAAATACGAATGTTATTAAAACTTAAAAAAAAATCTAAGACACGCCTTTTGTTTTTTTATTTTTATTAATATTTTTTGTAAAATTAATTTTTTTACTCACTACTGTAATTCACTGCATGAGCCTGTATGAAATATACACCAATGCTAAGACAAAATAACCTCTATTTGAAGTCTGTTGTCAACATTAAATTGTGCGTAACTCAAGAACAATTCGACCAATACTCATCAAACTTTCTCGTGCACAACTTCAGATACACAACTTTAGGCATTATTAAATTTCAATGAAATTGATTTAGTAATTTTGGAGATCTTAGAATCACAAACTTTTATACATAGGCCTATATATAATTATTATTATATATAATGTAATATATTATATAAAATAATATAATATTATATATATATATATGTATATAAAAGAAAAACATTCATTCTCACCCTCCAAATCCACCATGTCACCGAAAGTAATAACGTACTTTTTTCGAAAAGTCGATAAAAAAAGTTTATTTAGTTTTTGACCGGTTTCTTTGTTTTTACATTGCAGTAACCGTTTAATTAACTATATATCTGGTTGGCATTAAAGTAAATATAAAAATGTTAACAATGATAAAAACCCATCTCCTTTCAAGAATGTTTTATAATAATAAAAAAAACTCCCGAGCTCTTTCGGCTATTCATTTCATCATCAAGGTACACGATATTTAAAATTAACAATTAAAAATCTAACATATTTTATTTGTTTAAAGGATTCTTAATAAATTATTACAAAAATGTGATATTTCGATGATTGTAAGAAATTATACATCTGACGATAACATGATTATCCGAAAGCTTTAGTTAATTACTTTTATTTAATTATGACATATTCTATGCTGTTGTAGGTTATATTTCTGTTGTATTTTTGTTCGTGGGAGGTGATATTTAATTTCTTTAGTATTTTTTAAAAATTTTTTTGTTAAGTATTATTTTTTTATAATTATGGTTGCGTTTGATAAAATATTTTTTAGTAAATATTCATTTTAATTATCTTTAAATTTTGGATTCTTTGGTGATAATAGAGAGAGGTAATAATAGTTTTATTCATTCTTTAAAAAAATTATGATTTTTTTTTTTTAAATAATTTTTTACTTTAAAGAGAAGAATTATTATATTTTGGTTATGAATAATCGATGAGGATAGGATGTTCACAATATGTTATATATTTTATTTTAAGGTAAAATATATGTTTAATGAAAAAAAAAGTTAGATAAATGTGTTGAACTATTGCTCTCTCTCCGAAGAGTATTAGTAATTGTCATTCAAAGATTTACGGGTATATGGTAGTAAAACAAAAATATAATGCTTGTCATTTGTTTTTCTACTGGCTTTGTGAGAATTATTGAAGAGTTCGGATATTAATCATAACTACAACCTTACCTATCCTGTGTACCAGAAACTGACTTTTGTTTACTTTTTTTCATGAAGATGAGTTGGATAATTTCCAAAATACAATGGTGGTACATTTTGTGAACGAACATGCTTGCTCACTCGTGCGTATCTGTACACCCAGACAAAAAAACCAAAAAAATATATATATATATTTGTAATTTTAAGTATATAATGAACTGATTTTAAAATACACCGAAAGAAAGGAAATCATATATATTCAGATCACCTTTTTATTTATTTATTGTAATATATATATATACACTAACGTATTAACTAACAGATAAAAATTATTAAAATATAATGAAAAAAGATTATTTATATGGAGAAATTTAAAAAAAAGTGGGATGGAGTTATAAAATTTTGTATAAATATGATTTTTTACTAAAACGCCATGTTTAGAACATTTTATATGAAATTGTTAACATGAATAATAAATTAATGTTTTACGCAAGGCTAGTTAACCCGTTGGATAATTTCATCTTCCTTTTCGAAGTCGAAAGTTCTAAGGTTCGAATCTTCGTAAAGGCAGTTGCTTTTATATGAATTTATGTACTACATTGTAGATGCTGGTGTTCTTTGGTAGTTGAGTTTCAATTACGGTCTCATGAATGGTTGACCTGTATATGCTTCAGACTAACAGTACATTTACACTTAAATTGCACTATATCTGCAACTAAATCAGGTTTGGAAAGCCAGTAGCAGTAATTGTATTTGACTATATACACACCCAGACCCGGCAATAGCTGAAAAACTGGATGGAGAAATTTATCATTATTACCCATACAAGACTAATTTTAATGAATAATAAAATTTAAATCAATTTTTAGTTTATCCTACTCATTGAAATATCAGCACCAAAAATTCAATTACCATTTAAAGCCATAACCACATTACTTAAATAAATTAATTAAAATCAAATTATTTCTTACAGTAACTTTTTCCGCAGTTGTAAAAAAAATTAGAGAAAGTAAATTATTAGAACTATCGGTTGAAATATTATCGTAACAAATAATATCGTGTGTTCAAATACTCACAGGTATTTTTTGAAATAATTATAACTTTTATTTTTTTAATATAGACTGGCACGAAATTAAAAGAATACAAATGACTAGAACAATGTGAGCGTTTTGTATACAGAATATTTGTTTATTCCTACCACTTTTCCAGCTACTTTTTTTCTGGGTGTATGTCTATAGGCAAATGTAAATTACAGCTACCGACTTTCCAGGCCTAACATAGATGCATATGTAGTGGTACAATGTAAGTGTAAACAAACCGGTAAATATGTATTCTTGAACGACTCAGGTTGACCACTTCTGAGACGTATGGTTAATTGAAACCCAACCCCCAAGAATACCGGTATCCACAGTTTAGCATTCAAACCATGTGTACAGTATATGAAAATAAATTACTTTAACAGTAAAAATGTGAAGAGAATTATAATGAGCAAATGTTAAATTTAATTATGCTTGTAGATTAATAAATAAAAACACACAGGAAAGAGCCTAATAATAATTAGCTTTTGAAATTCCGGTTTACAAGTTCCCTGAATTTGATTTCTTGCATGACTAACTACCTATCTTTATGTGTTTAGCCTCTGGAACTACCTTAGTCTTCATTCATGACTGACTACCTAATTTTATTTAGGTTTCCACTGAATTATACCAAAATATTGTACAATAACAGACATGGAAATAGATATAAACATTAAGTACAAATAAAATTTTATCTTATTTAACTCATGACAAAAATAAAATTACAAAATACATTCTGATTGATTTTTTCAGTAACTCTGAAATGTAAGTTTCCAAGGTTATATCAACCATAAGCCGATCAATTTTATTGTAGAGGTAACAATGAGAGAGTCTTTTGAGAACAATGGATATGAAGGGAAAATATTCGTATAATTACAGTGAACAGTTACTTGAGTTTTAGAAGAAAATAATTAGGAAAAAACAGTCAATATAGTGGCAATTAAATTTAATTATGGAGCTAGTAAACATCTTCAATAATTGTTTAGTAAATAATTGTTAAAAACTATTCTGTCACTCTATTTAACCTAGAATCTAATCCGGTAAAATTATCAATAAAACTATGTAACGATAAACTAATCCGCATTTAAATGTATATGTTAGGTACAACTTTTCAGTTAGAGTGGAATTAACAGAATTATCCCATTAATATTAAACTGAGACTGAAAAATACCACTTAAAAAACTGAAATTTGGGTTTTCAACAATTATAATTTCAAAAAATATTTTGTTAAATCTTAAAAAAATCTTTTAAAAACTGAATATTCTTCTGTTTATTTCTGATATAATTAATTTTTCAAACAGTATGATGGAACATAAAACTCTTTTAAAATTATTAAACGTTTTATACTACTCGCTTTCAGATTATGGAAACTGTTCATCTAAAACTCTTATTATCAGCATCTTTTTCAACGGAAGTTTTAGTAGAACTATTTTAACAAGGCTTGCCTTAAAATTACCTTTAGAAGAACAAGTTCCAGTAATTTAAAAATTAATTGTTTACAAGTTTTAGTGATTTAAAATAAATTTTAATTCCACTTCTGATTTGTAAAAATTGGGACCGGAAAAAATAAGAAATATCCGCCCGATATTAAGAATAGACCGGCAGCAGGGGAATATTTTCCAGACTGTAATTAGTAGAAGGATATATAAGTCTCCAGCTATCCTTGCGTTTCGTTCCGTTCGTTGCACCACTACAGACTATTTCAATTGTTTCTGTGGTTTCTGAAACTAAGTGATATTTTATTAAGTCCAATAAGATTAATATTTAATTCTTAACTAATATTTCAGAAATGGCTATTCTTATTTAAATACATTATACAATTCCATACGAGTTATTTTATACTATATTGATTTTTTTAAAAATATATTTAAATCATTATTAAATTAAATCATATTCTTTTACAGTTTGATCATTTGGCATTTCATCAGTTGTTAATTTAATTTGGAGTTATGTCGAAACACGTTTTTTGATATTTTATGAAATTTTGTATTAAGTTTCCTTGAAGTAAGATGAAAAGACTTATCTTTGATGATTTTAATAAAACATTCCATTCAAAACTGGCGGCAATTATTAAATGGCAACTTCGAGTATTAAAATTGCTGGAAAGAGCACTGAAGACTGTTGTCCTCATTTAACGAGTCGCCGCTTCCCAAGTATTCTTTATACTTAATGTTTTTTTAAAATTAATTTTTTTGTACATCTATAATATATATTCTAATTAAAAAGAAAGATATAATATACGAAAAAAAAACTGCCATTTGCTAGACTACCATCAGTGAAATAGTTCACTGATCTTGGAAACACGGTTATTAATCTGGTAATCCACTGTTACTGGAATGGTTAAAAAGTTCCACCATCTGTTACAGATATAATTCCAAATTGTAACAAGCTTATTTTAATTTTTATTGTAATAATTTAATTTTTAATTAAAATTTAATATTTGGAAAATTCAGTTCAAAATTGCGAGGCATCATATAGTTGTTGGTATATTACTGTTTTCAGTAGCAAATTTTTACTACATTATTCTTCATTTTCTTTATTATTATTCACTTGGTATCTTCTGTATTAATTCAAACTTTTATTATAATATTAGCAAAATACTTTACTACATTTCATTTTTAGCAAATTTATAAATATATATTTTTGTTTTATAACTACAATAACTTTTTATTCCAAGAAAATATTTGGGGTTGTAAAACGCTTTATTACTATTTGTGTTATGTAGTTTTTGGTTCACCCAATTAAGAAAAAAAAGTCGTAAATATGTCCTTTTTTAAACAATTACTACTATCAGTAAATTAATGTACACGTGTCTTAATTAAAATGGTAAACAAGGATCGTATTTGTAATGTACTATACTGCAATAAAGCACGCACGCACGCGCGCGGGCACACACATACATACACACAGAGACAGACACGGATTCAAAATATATATGTATGTGGGTACATATTCGAGCACTGGCGTAAAAAATCAATCCATTTTGTTAAATGTCATTTTTTTTTTCAGTCTTTATTAAGAGATTTTTTATTATTAAAAACAAATATTTATGGATAAATAATGAAATTATTACTTGAAAAATACTATCTCTAATGTATTTATGTATGAAACATAAATAAACTTCAGTCCTTCAGTCTGATAATAAAAAAAACTTGAATACCTGCAGGAGAATAATAACAAAATTTTGATTAAATCTAGGAAATATCTTACAAAGAAACACGGGAACTGAAAAGATATAAAAACAAGAGTAGCAGTGGTTAAATAAACATTAAAGGGAAAGAGCTGGTAGTAAAATTGTATTAAATCTGATATAATGTACAGTAAAGTACCGCGTTTGGAGCGTTTTATTTGTGTGAAACACGACGCAGAAGAAAAAAAAATGAAGATAGAGGCATTTGAATGGATGGAGAAAATTAAATGGACATTGAAAAAAGAAAGAAGGTAATTCATGCGTAGGGATTTGATAAGGAAAATAATACTTTACGAAGTACAAGAAAGATAAGTTATAGTTTAGATTTTGAGCTGATAGGACAAGGTATTCTGTAATAAGTAATAAATTTTGAATACCCTACGCCTAGAGACAATGCTTGTCAGTGCAGCCACATCTCGTGCTTAGTGCAGTTTTCTTTATGCTGTAAGATACGCAGCTCCTTTTAATAAACATCCTGAAGAAGAAGACCATACTTCGACATTCTTCTGGTTTCTTTTCTAACATTTTTCTTTTTAAGATACGTTTATGAAATATATGTTAAAAAAAAACCATAATATTTTTTATTTGTTAAGCCATACCTGTAAATAGTAATTAAGTATTAATCTTATTCCACTTAAAAAAATAAAAAATTTCTTTTCAAATACCAACAGAAGCGAAATAGTCTGTAGTGGTACAACAAAGGAACGGAACGCAAGGATTAAGGGGAGATTTATTAATCCACCTACTAACCCCAGAGTCTGGGAAAAAGGGTCTGTTGCAGGGTTATTCTTACTATCGGGCGGGTATCTGTTTATTTTTGTCAGTTATACATTAGCTTTGTTTATGGATTGAATTTTGGATGCGATTCCAACCTTACAGATCCGGGGTGCAACGAAACTTGTTCTTTGAATAACTTTATGCTACATTAGCATTTACACTACAGACTATTATTTATTTTAAATGATTAAAAATTGTAAACAATCCTTTTAAATTACTAGAACTTGTTTTTCAAAAAGTAATTGTAAGACAAGCCTTATTAAAATAGTTCTAAAAAACTCCGTTGAAAAAGATTCTGATAATTATTTCCTAAAGATCTTTTGATGAAAAATTTCTATAACCTGAAAGCGAGTACTCTAAAACTTTTAATAATTTAAAAGATTGTTATGTTCCATTATGCTAATTAACAAATTAATTATATTAGAAACAAACAGAAGAAACTTCAGTTTTTAAAAGATTTTAATTTTTTAACTCAAATTTCAGTTTTTTTTAAGTGGCCTTTTCTAGTTGCAGCTCAACATTAATGGGATAATTCTGTTAATTCCACCCCAACTGAAAACTAATTGCTAAAAATATATATATATATATATATATATATACATATAATTGTTTAGTTATATATATAACTGTTTAGTTATATATATAACTAAACAGTTAGTTATATATAGTTATAGTTACATATAACAATTGTTTAGTTATACGAGTAACTATGTAACTCGTATATGTAACTAAAAAATTATCGAAGGACTTCACTATCTCCGTATTGAATGTTGATTGTGTTCTTTCTTAGGGCAAATTACTATTTCTAATATTTATCCATGACTTATAAAACAATTTTCTAAATTAACTAAGTTTGATACGTAACAATCTAAACATGGAAGTTTGATTTGCCGCTATCACTGAATCTTTTCGCTAATTAAGTTAAATACTATAAATCTCAAAAAAAAAAATCTTTATTATAGTAATATGAATATTTGTCCATTGTTGAAAAAATTGTGGTACCAGTATTGTAATGTTTTACATTGTATTAAATTAGCCTCCGCCAATTACAAAATTTCATTCAAAGATTATTAACTTCGTACGAATTTATTTTTACAATTACCCGATAAAATATACTTAGTTTAAAAATAAAATGATATAACTTATCAGGAAAAGTGACTTGTTTAAAAAATGTAAATGGTTTGATTATGTAGCATTTCATTAATTGCATAATATTTTATTAAATTATTTCGCCATATTATTTCAGATTATCTTTCAGAATATACGTCCAACTCGTTATCGAGTTTGTTTTGAATATGAGATCCATAACATTTGCAAACTGATTTGTTGTTTTTAAATAGAATTTTGTGAGGTAGTGTTTTTGTATTTACAAACATGTACATATGTGTTAGTTAATAAAAAAATAATATTAGTCCACATTAACATAAAAATAAAATAAAAAATGTTATGTGCATACAAAGATGTTGACTTTAATATTCTGCGATGTGACTAATTCTTTCAAGAAAATAACTAAGATTTTTTGAGCGTTTAGCAATTACATTTTTCATCTTTGTCGTGTAATTGGATGTAGTAAACATAAACAGATAGTGAATGAAATATTTCTGATGTTTAACGTAGATTGTATACAGTGAAAAATATAAATATTAAAAATTGATTTACTATATTGTCGAAAATTCACTTTCCAAAGATACTTGTAATTTTATATAAGTCACTGGAAAAATGTAAATATATATTTTAAAACCGAATTCCATACCTATAGTCGTAGTCAAATTCATACATTAAAATTTAATATGTTCTGAAAAAGGAAGTCCGAAACTATTCTCAATATGTTACCAAGCAGATTAATCTATTAAGATAATTAATTCCGTTATTATATTTGAATTGTTACCGACCGATCACCAAATAAGACTATATCTCAATTCTGTTAGGTCATGTTTTATAAACGTACCCGGATATGATCACTCAATCGGGTGTTATTGAAGCCTGAAAGAAAATATTCAAAGATTCATTTCATACCTCTCGCGTTTTATAGGTAAAACTAATATTCTGTAGTATCAATGTGTTAAAATCTGTAATATTTACTTTTTTTCTGACCTGAGCTCTTGTATCGGCCAACTTATACTTCCGGAGAAAAATGCACATTATGCACCGCTATTAGCCGGTAGGTTTTTTCCGCTCATAAAACAAAACATGTGAAAAGAAATATATTGCTGTTCGTTTTAAAAGTACAAAAATATCAAACTGCTAATACTGCTAATTTATCTTCTGTTATAAACAGTTTATCTTTTGTATCTGTCAAAAAGGATTGAATCTATAGTACTACGTCGTTTCAAATATTAAATTTGAATCATAGAATATTTGTGTACAGTGGGTTTTATATACATATGTAGATATTGAATCATAAATAATGGATTTGGATATGTTATAAAATATTTTTGTTATGTTTATGGAATGAAATATTGGGAATGATAGTTCTCTCTTTAGTGTTTGGTTAAAAATATACTGTTGTATGGATAGTTCCGAGTCTTTGTGTTTGTAAAAATTTAAAGTTTTGTAACTGCATGTGATATAATAATATAAGCATTAAGGGGCGGGCGGTACGTAATTGGTTTGCTGGCATTTCTCCCGCCACCACCCCATTCGGTCGCCCTAGAGCATAAGACCGAATGTCTGTGC
>JAAAKQ030331155.1:14522-25108 GCA_010016005.3 Zanna intricata
CAGTTGTTTCTCTTATTAGATTTTAAGTTATTATAATTGAAAGAACAAGTCAGTCCAAATAGCTTAACCTAAAAGATTGCTTTTGACATATCTCTTATTTACTCTTGAACTGACAAGAGCTCACGAGTAATTCTGCATCTTTTTCAAGTTCTATCTTGAAAAATATGAAAAATATTACAAACTTAATCCATCCAGAAAGGAAAAATCAAAAACTCATTTATATTAAACATCCTCACATTCTACAAGGCCTGGCAGTTTCTGTTGGCATAATCTACAAACAGAGTTTTATATAGTTCTCTCATTCACAGAATAGACCTGAAAATACAAAAATCCAGCCAGGAAACTTATAACTTTCCTTAGTCTTATTTAATCTTATTAAAGAATAAAGAAATGTTTATGAAGTTCCTGAATAAAAAACTTGTAAATTTTTGTTTCAGTTGGGTTCACTGAAATGTAAATCATTTTTAAAAAACCCAAAATTTAACTTTTGTCTTATATTTAATAATCTTCATACTGGCTTACGAGCAATAATAAATGGACTATTTATACATTTCTTTACCAGAGTCAACCCCTTCATTGCTCTTAACTCCTGAATGTATATGCACCCAACACAATTTTACACCAGAAAGGAGTGAAAATTCTAAAAACCTTTATAGTAGTTCAGAGCAGCAGATATATTGATCTGAGTCAATATATCTTAAACAATATATACAAAATGATCCTCATCCTTACCTTTAGTTTCTGTAAAAATGGTAACCAATATCTTTGTTGCAAATCTGTTCTGTATCTACGTGTAAAGCAACCAACATATGACACAAATGCAGTAACTAGAAGCATATCACCTGGCAATGTCTGTTGTTGTTTCATTAAGCTGGAATAAAAGAAAAAAATGAGCATAAAATTGATTAAATATATGTAATTATAAGAAACTATGAAAAAACAACAATGAAAACAAGATTTTATTTTTCTTATGTTAAGATAAATAAATGACACTTTCCAATATAATCTCAAAGAAACAGAAAAAGACTTCTGTAGGTAAATAAAAAATACAAAAGAAAACTATTTTGGTTTCAGTACTTGCTTTTCAAACAAAATCATCATTGCCATGTTTTACTTCCTTTAAAATACAATATTTATATTAAACTATACTGAACTGTATAAAGAATGGGCAAACTTTAAAATAAAACAAAAATGAATAAATCAAACTGATGTAAAGGAATGATTCGTGTATAACAGATTTGACTTCCTAACAATAATTTCTAACAATACTATCACGGTCGCCAATTATAGTAAGAACATGATTCATAAATAACCAACACAATATAAACCTTCTCACAATAATTTATTTAACACAACAAAACAAACAACACAACGCTTAACAAAACCTAATGAAACAATTTTAATGAAACAAGCGGCAGCGTAACCTTTTGTCACACTAATGAACCAATCCACAGGTCCTCAACTCACTTACATATACATCTAGCTGTACATATAGAAAACACTAGAAAAGTCTAACTGCTTAGATTACAAATATCTACATTATTTATAAATACAATTAATTCCAAACAACATAAATAATTATATTAATTACAAAATTAAACTTTATCAATGTAAATTGCCAAATAAAGATTCATTTTTCAGTAAAAATAATAACACAAAGAAAGATACAACTTTACTGCTGCTAGCAGTTTCTATAAACATCTAGAAAGTTCAAAATCTAATTACACGTAATAAAGACTGAATTATTTAAATACTATTAACATACAAATGAAATATTAACAAAATATTATTATTATTATTATTAAATAAAAAAATGAAATATTAACAAAATAATATTATTAAATATTATTAACATAAAAATTTAACGTTTATCATTTAAATTAGCGATTAATTTATTTTGTAGACTTCAATATATATGAGGAGTTATAATAATTTTGATAAAAACCTTGTACTATAACAAAACTTGAAAGAAAGATTTTATTCCTTAATAAGATTAAATAGACCAAGCCTAAGGCAAGTTCTGTCTGAACTTTCTGGCTGGAATGAGATGTACAGGTATAATTTGAGAACAATGAGACTGACAGCCAAGCATCTCAGAATGTGAGGAGGTCTTCTTCAACACAAGTAAAATTTAAGCTTTTGAATTTTGATCAGTTCAAAAGTAAATAATATATACACCTCATACATTAACTCTTTCTGTCTACACAAAACACTCACTTTTAAGTAATGTACCAGCACATTCTTTTAAAGCACATAGAAATAAATTAATGAACTTGTTTAACTATCTTGCATAGTAAATCATTCTAATAGGTAATTTTTAAATTGCCACAGCTGCTTGAAGATGTTCCTCTAGTGCTGAGATGCAAAGTTACTTCCAGCACAATGGCACACCTCTCCACTTTTGTGCCATTTCCACTCTCTTAAATCATCATTTCCTTGAGAATGGATCAGTCATGGAGGTCCACATTCCTGGCCATCAAGACTGCCTGAACTAATACTATTAGATTTTTGCATATAGGGATAGATGAAAAATATTGTTTACAAAAATACATTCTCATGAGGAATTAATAGTCCTCCGTATGAACGTGACTGAGCAACTTAAAGAGAGCCCTGAAGAACTAAAGAGAGTAATAAAAACAGTACAGAAGTGTGCCAAGAAATGTGTTGAAAATGGTAGGCTCATTTTTAACATTTATTATAACATTTGCTTTAATATTCCATTTTAAAATAAAATAAAATAAAATTTTTCTTAACTTTTCTCTACTTTATTCAACTTATCTTAGGTCATTTTGTTCATAATTGCATTCTCTACTAGTTTTTTTTAAAATGTTTTATGTGTTAATTACTTATTTAATTATTGTGTGTAAAACATGAAAAATAGGATTTTTTACCTCAATTTATTGGTTCACGCCATATTTCTCTTAATTAGTGTAGATATAGTTCTGGGACCTAATTTATTAATTCTTCAGGTCAAAATCCTGAAGAAATCACCAATTCTGCCCCTTAATTAAAGTCCTAAAAATTTCAGTACGATCTCATTTCACCAGAGTAACAAACTTGTACAAAATCTAGCATTCTAAGATATATCTTTATATAAAATTTTTCCATTACTTTTATGAGCAGAATATGTTATGGAAAGTCTCATGTATGATAAATATAATTTAAGAATTAAATTTTTTTTTTGTCTTCAGTCATTTGACTGGTTTGATGCAGCTCTCCAAGATTCCCTATCTAGTGCCAGTAGTTTCATTTCGGTATACTTCCTACATCCTATATCCCTAACAATTTGTTTTACATATTCCAGCCGTTGTCTGCCTCCACAATTTTTCCAATCTATCTGTCCCTCTAATATCAAAGCAACTACTACAGGATGCCTTAATATGAGGCTTATAAATCTGTCTTCTTTTACCTATATTTTTCCAACTACATATTTTTTTTTAACATTAGAAAAAGAATATTTGTACTGAAAGTAGATCAAACGAATCTTTATTATTAATAAAATCATAAAAACAAAAGTTTTAAATTATTTATTGGCTTCGACTGCTATAGAAATTAGTTATTTTCATTTTTTATTAACTATTTTATTTCATTATAATTTTTCCACTTAATTACATTTTAACATTTAGCCTAAATATATTTAATCACATTTTAATACTTAAAATTTTGATATAAAAGCACCAATCTGATTTTTTATTTAGATATTACTTCGGATTACTTTCAGATATTACAGATACTTCTCCAATAACGACAACTGAAAACTCTCTTAATGATATCGTTTAGATTTTATGGTGAGATTGTAAAATACATAAGATAGAAGAGAGTCTAAATCCATTTTGTGCCACTGATAAAATCTAAATCTATTAATATGTCATACTTGTTAACTGTATCCTTCCAACGTGTATTTTCTGAAGCCAAACCAGTGACCAATCGATTAGCTAAATCAATAGTTTCTGCTGTTTTTTCAGCTTCTGTTTGACACTGAAGTTTATCTGCAACTGCATCTTCAAAACGTTTAGTTAAAATAGCTAATTCAGCTTCTAATGCCTGTAAGTAAGAAAATTTGTTTAAACTATTTTTAAGGAAAGACATCTTTTTTATAAAAAAATCATAAATTTAACCATAAAAACACACTCTCAACAAGCAAGATCTTGGTTTCAAGATTGGCAATAATATGAATTAATAATAATTTTTTTAATTAATACAGTTGTAGAAATAAACCGTCTGTCTATTTTAGAAATATACACACTGCCAGCTCTCAGCATCATTGAATTTGGACAGAATTAAAATCTAATTTATTATTTGTAGAGAGTATAAAATATGATTATATTAATCATATAATCTATAAACAATTAAGTTTAATTTGCAAGAAATATATTTATCATAGGTTAACTAAAACCACTGTCCAGTTAAGTCGAGCAAAGGAAGCTTCACTAAATATGGTAACTATGCAAACTGTTGCAAAACCTTCAGAAAACAATATGGGGAAAAATAAAATAGTGTAATAATTGAACCATTCTTAATCAGAATACATTATTTTCAGTAGAAGGTAAAAACCTTAAATGGTGTAGGGATTTGGGCTTCTTCACCACCACTAATTTAACTTAAAAATTCTCCTATTTAAAAAGAACGATTTATTTAAGGCTAACAAAGTGTCAGATCAAAGCCCTGCCTAAAAATTTAGCCTTTTCCCACTATACAATAAAGATAAAATAAAAGACTACAATATTCAAAACATTTTCTAACAAAGCTAATCTATCAATCATCAAGGGAGAAACAGCATCTTCCATATCCATTTAATAAAAAAAATAACAAGTATTTAATTATTATATTGAAAATGTATTGTTATTGTATAAGTACTCCGTTTCAAATGGTCAATAAAGCAATCAATAGTGAAGAATTAAGATTCAATGGTGTACATTTTATAGTGTATTCAGAACACCCTTTTCTAAAAAAAAAATGTTGCTTTCTGGATTCAATTAAATCTACAAATTAGAATTAAAGTTTTATCCATATATGCTCACAATACAGTCTTTTCATGTCTTAGCATTTCATACAAAAATGAAAAAAAAACAAATTACGTGCAAAAAAATCTTAAGTTTCCATTTATCAAATCAAATTTATGTTGGCACTACTGAATATTACCAATAATATTTCTCTATAGTACAGTTAGCTCCATACACTTAACTGTATGGTTTCAAAATTATAAAGAAATGAGTAGTATAGAACAATTAAATTCACTGGAAAGTTGGGCACCAGAAAAAAAAAGTCATCTGTAGCTGGCAATCTTGCATTAGTAGCCCAAAATCATTTCAATCATTTATTCCATTTTGAAGCTTGTTGGCAGTCATAGATCTCTATACAGGAAGTTAAACAGAGGAGAATTAAAATTATATGTAAACAAACTTCAATTAAAATATGAAGTCAACCAGATGGGATTGTCTTAAATATGCTTTGTTAGAAAATTTGATTGTTAGTTTTAAAAACGATGAAAATTCTTAAAACACGTTATTTTAGAGAAATTTCTATTGCGACAAACAGATTATCATATGATTATAATAATCAACAAAACTGTACCAAGCCAGTAATAACTTAATGCATAAGTTTCTTCACTATATCAGAGTAATCATTCAGAAGATATATATATTACGTATGATATATAAACATATGTAAATATTATGAACATATATTATATATTGTAATATGATATATTATCATATATCATATTCTTCAGTCATCATAAAGCACTGCAGATTTGCAGAAAACAATGTTTTACATATTGAAAATTTGATTGTTAGTTTTAAAAACTATGAAAATTCTTAAAACACGTTATTTTAGAGAAATTTCTATTGCGACAAACAGATTATCATATGATTATAATAATCAACAAAACTGTACCAAGCCAGTAATAACTTAATGCATAAGTTTCTTCACTATATCAGAGTAATCATTCAGAAGATATATATATTACGTATGATATATAAACATATGTAAATATTATGAACATATATTATATATTGTAATATGATATATTATCATATATCATATTCTTCAGTCATCATAAAGCACTGCAGATTTGCAGAAAACAATGTTTTACATATTGAAAATTAATGTGGCAAGATAATCAAATTTTTTAAATATTATCAAAAGACAAAAAAAACAATTTGGGTTATAGATTGGTCTCTCGAAAACAAAATGAATTAAACCAAGATATGTAATCCATCAATCACAAGAAAAAATTTTGAAGAAAAATATTTATATAGTATTATTATTATTAATAAATAAAATAAAAAATATCACTTACTGCTTTTTCACATTAGGGCTTTCACAGTGTGCATCACTTTAGATGTATAAATTCTAATTTTTAAAGGATATTATTTCTTCTTAGTCAGATTGTTAATCTAGCTAATTACATATTCATAAAAAAAATATATATATATATATCCATACCTACATATGTATGTAAATTTTTCTAACATTCACACAATCAAATCAACATAAATAAAACCATATTACTTGTGTAAACAAAAGACAGAAAAGAATTTTAAATAACTAGCTAGAATAAAAAAATTTGTAAGTGTACATATATCTATATAATAAGAAAGACATGAAAAATTACATTAAAAAAATAGTAGAAATAATATAACAGAATTCATGTGAGCTAAGAATGTATCGGTTTTAATATTCTTTTCAAATCAAATGTTTTTATACAGGAGAAAAATATTGCTTCAATAATAAATATATAAAATACCTCTAGCTTTTGTTTGAGCTCTAGAAGCTTAGCACGTGCAGCAGCTAAATCTTCATTAGCTTTTTGTAATGCCTTTCTTTTTGGCAAAACAATACACCACACCAAATGAAACTTATGAATGTTTATTACCCAAGAGCACAAACCTTGAAAAATATAAATTTAATTAAAAATACAATTTTATGCTTTTGTTTAAAAAGAAATAAAAGCAAATTACTTCACAAAAAGAATAAAAATTACTTCACAAATCCTGTAACAGTATTCAAAAGTAATTTTTTTACATTTTTCATCAAATTAAAGTAATATGAAACTGAAGTTTATTTTTTAAACACCGATTAAAAATGGTTTAAACATTTCCAAAGAAACTTTTGATTACATTGAAAGATTCTGAATATCTTAAAATGTGAAAACCAATTTTTCTACAGAATTCAAAAATATTTACTAATTATAATCAGGTAAGTTGTTTTAACTAGCTATGACATTTTTTTATTATTTATTTTTATTTGTACACTTGTACATAAATAACTGCTTGAGTTCAATAATCTTACTAAAGCAATCTTTATGATTATAACAGAAATTGTAATTGTTTAAAAGTGTTATGTTTTTATTACTTAGTTCACAAATTTATTGTACATCTAACAAAAAAGCAATAAAGTATCCCAATTTATTGATTTTTACCACCAGAAATTTCTCAAAAATTACTGCAGGTACTGTTCTAGAACCTATTTTATTCGATTTTTCAGGTCAGAGACAAGAAATCATAAATTCTGACTCTCTTAATTAACACCCTAAAAATTTCAGTACAACCTCATTTCCCCAGGGTAGCTGAAATCAAAGTGAAATTTTTATTAGCCACAACTAACAAACGAAGCATTTTATGTTATATGTTTATATGAACTTTTTCCATTATTTTCAGAGAAGTATAGGTTATGAAAGAGTTTTCAGAGTAGCATACATTTTATATATATATATATATATATATTTTTTTATATAAACCTTCAAAATCATGTCCAACAGTTCTTGTCCAGCAAAAAATTGTAGGATAAAACCTGCAGAATGGTATTTGTTACTTTTCTGTAACATATACTTGTTACAAAATATGATTCTGTAACATTTCCAAATAAGTTACAAGTTATAAATTTTCTGGTATTTAAAAAAGGCTCAGCTGAAGTGAGATATAAATAATTTTCTGTTGCCTTTTCTGTAATACTAGTTATATTTTTTTAACCTATTAATCAGCAATGTGAAAAATGATTTTCCACTGAAATTCAAATACATTTGCAAAGTTTTAAAATATTCATTAGTTACAACTAACAGAGTTTCAGTAAAATTTTTAAACTAACTATAGAATTATAATTTACCATTATTAACCTCATAATTTATTAACTAGTAAAAGAATTATTTTTTTATAGATGAAGAGTTTGATCTTTTATCATCCAAACAGTAATGACATTTCACAGTTCTGTTTAAGATAAAGACTATTTGGAAAGTCACTGTGCAGTATGCTTTGGAATTATGTGGTACATGTTGTTTTTTCAGTAGTTAGGTTGGTTGCCCCGTGGGTTCGTTGGGTGTCGCTCAGTAATAAACCAAGACGTCAGTTGTTGAGTTGTGATTGAACATGTTTTGTTTCATGATGTTTCTGTTATCAGATCTATATTTACAAGAAACATAATGGTTTTTTCAGTAGAAGAATGCAATTTTCTTATTAAACATGTTTTATACTGATGTTGTGAAGCACAAAAATTTTCTGAAAAGTTTCCAAATAATCAAACTAATGCAGTTTGTACACTTATTGAAAACTTCCTCAGGCTCTGAAGAAGATGCTGACTGAAGTGGAAGACCACCTAAACTAAACAACAGAAACTGCTTGATGTTTTGGTGCTATGGCTGAAAAGTCCATCTCAAAGTCAATGCATAAGTTAGCACAGCATCAAGGTATCAGACTTACTTGCTACTGCACATAAAGCCGCAAAAAAAAACTGAAACTATAAGTAATATGTGTTCCCCTACAAAGTAATATGTGTTCAAGAACTGAAACTTACAGATCATGCCAAAAGAATAAATCATTGTCAATGGTTTTAATGCGTTATTAATCAAAATTCCTGCATTCCTCAAAGTGACCTGCATGATCACCCAATCTGATGCCCACAGTTTCTAAGGGAGATAAGTAAAACAAGCAGTGTATTGCAACTAAAAACTGCCTTAAAGGTATGCATATAGATGTTCCAGTACATCAGCTGGTGAAAGTTTTGAAAACAAATTTAAAATTATGCATTGTTGTATAGATCGTTGGAGGTTATTTTCAATACTTTTTATATACTATTCCACTTATTGTAACATCAATTTCTATAAAATAATGAAGTAAAAATATAAGGTAATAATTAAAAATTCCTGTGCACATCCACTTTCTGATGCACTGTACAAACAGTCTGAGTAGAAAATACAATAAAGCAGAAATTTTTAAATCTAAACCAAAGTTCAATATAATTTTGGCAAACTTTGCTTGGATAAATTAAAATCATCTTTGGTCAGCTTAAATTCATCTTAATTTATATTATATATATAATAAAGAACAGCAGTTATATAATAAACACAGTATTTTGGTAAACGACATCTAATTTAACTGATCTGGTCATGCCTGTCCTTTCATTAAAATCAATATACATCAGTACATATCCATTCAGAAATCACACATTCAAATGTATTTAGTACATACCCAAAGGGAACTTAGAATGTAAAGATTTAGTTTTTTATTTATATTAACTGTGTCTTTTAAATAGATATTTTACTGAGGAAAATCAAAAGTATAAAATGACAAATGGATTCTTTTTGAAAATTCATTGTAATTATGATCATGCATGTCTTTCATATAAATTATTTGCATGAAAGTTTTCAGACTATATAGTTTAATGGGCATACAAAATATATTACCTGCAGCAGCAGATGATTTTGAAACAACAAATTCAGGATCAAATTCTGGATTATTAAGATATGTTTTCTCAATTTCTTTAATAACATCTGCGTGAATATTTTCTTTGTCATAATGTATTAAATTATCTAGAAAACCATCTATTTTAGCCATCATCACCTGCAACAAATGATAAAAACAAATAAAATTTAAAATTAACTCAATAAATCATTTGGAAAAATCATTAAATTTACAGAAGTTTATTTACCAAAGTTTGTCAGTTTGTTGTAGTACATTCCATGATATTTTTTGTCATTTTATTAACTTTTTTTTAGTTTGCTCATGTATGAAGATACTCAGGCAAATTAATGAGGTCATATGGAAACCAATTCAGAAATATAATTCTGATTTTATTAGTAATAATGATTATTACGTTATTACTATTTACTTATTACGTTATGTTATTACATTAAGTTATGTAATTAATGGGATGTTAGTTTAGCCGCATTCATTATATTTGCAATGAAGATGGTGTTAAATAATGTTAGAAATAATCTGTAAGCATTATTTATGGTTAGACAACTGAAGCTGATTTCTTAAAAAATTTTTCACATCAATTTAAGAAGTATTTATTAGAAAGCAGATCTAAACAAAACTAAATTTTCAGCAAGTAATGAACTTTATGTTGATGTTCTGGTTAGAATTTTGTTCTTCCTGCCTAAGTCAATGAATTTTTTAGAGATGAGTCTGGTTATGAGCCAAGAGATTTATCTATGACCATTTATTAATTAGGCTAGATATACAGTTTGGGTACAAAATCTTGCTTGATCCCACACTGGACATCTGCTAATTAATTATAAATATTTATCTCATAGCTCTCCTACAAAAGAAATTTTTCTAACTCAAAACAACATATTATATTAAAAAATA
>JAAAKQ030331266.1:0-26407 GCA_010016005.3 Zanna intricata
CTGCCCTCTTTCAGGAATCATTCCTTAGTCTGTCTCTCAACAGGTACCTCTCCGACATGGTTGCACCTTCGGTCCAGTTACTCTGTATCACTGAGTACGCAAGCCCCCCCACCATCGGCAAGGTCTCATGATTCGTAGAGGGAGAATTAAATATTAAGGAGATAATAACTAGATATTAATTTATTAATTAATAATGATTAGATATTAGGGAGGTAGAATGAATAAAATCAAAAAAAAAAAAAAAAAAAATTAAAAAAATTTCGGTAAAAAATTCCAAAGAATGTACAAAATGAAGCATTCAACAAAAATATTCCGGCACGAACAGAAAGAGCTTTTATGTGAAAAGGACTCTGCTAGTATCCAATGCAAATCTAAAAATTTGAAAAAAATTCTTGAAAATATTGTATGAAATGTAACGTTTTATGATTGTGAAACACGGATAGTAGGAAAGAAAGAAAGGTAAAGAATAAAGACATTTAAAATTTGGTTTTCAGAAGGATATTAAAAATTAGAAGAATTGATAAAATATGAAATGAAGGTATGTTTAAAATGAAAACAAGAAAGAAGAGATGGTTTTGTCAGAATCTTGTAAAAAGACGAACTAGAGTGATAGGTCATGTTTTAATACATCGCAGTTTAGTTAAACTAATAAAATAGGGATTTTTACGAGAAAACAAAGATTGGAATATAAAAACAAATACTTTAGGTAATGAGGTATGGATATTAGAAATTAAAAGATTAGCTTAGAAAAGAAAGTAATGAAGAATAATAACAAAAAAAAGAATGAAAAAAATTCTCTTAGGTTTTAAAAAAGCAAATGGCCTACCTCCATACGATCTGTTTCACTTTTCTTTTTTTTCTTTCTGTACGAGACAACTACTTGAAGTTATTATTATAGTTACTTTATTAAGTTTTCGTAATCTGGAGATTTTTACATAAAAAGCTGACAACACAGTTGTAGGAATTTCCAGTCACGCTGCTAAGCCATCTTTCAGGAAAATCCTTCACCTTTGGGTTGTTTCAGATTTAGGACCTAGATTCGTATATACCCACAACTTAATTTTAAATTTTTATCATTTTATTTAACTATAATATTTTTTCATTTATTTCATCCAATAAATCTAACTAAAGCGTGCGCGTACCGTATTTAATTCGCGCGAGTGTAGCGGTACTAACGGAAACAGTAGGTACTAATTAAACTAATGTAATTTTACAACTTGCATAAAACAAATTTTGCTTGTACGGTCGGCAGACTGGCACAGCGACGAGGATTAACGCACTAGGTACCGAGTCAATCGGGCGATAGAGTTCAAGACCCAGCCAGACCGAGTTACTTTTTTACACTTTAAATATTAATAATATATTTAATTCTACCGCTCACCTGTGACGTCACATCATAGAAATATTTCTCAGCTGTTAAAAAATGTGTCTAAGAACACTATGATTTTCATTAGGCGAAATCTCGAGCGAGTTATTGAAAATTATATTACTTAAAACACAAAAATTTAAAATAACATTCCGTTGTTACCTAAAATAATACATATGTTAAAAGGATTAATGAGAATATTAGCATAGTTTTGTAGTATAACAACAATAATAGCGGTATCCTGGTTAGAAATACTATTAAATTCCAATTATAAAATTTCTTAGCTATGAGGCAATGTAAATAATAAATAGTATTGCTGTTTCTGTAATGATTTAGCATATTTCTTTTTGATATACATTTTGTATATCTGTATTAATTACTCCAAACTAATAACTGTTAATTTTTCTACGACAGCCAAAAATTTGTATTTCACTAAAATTCAAACCCCGGATTTTTGCAAATTCGGATATTTTTAAATTTATATTTATATAGTTATTCTTTTAAAGAGTAAAAAATCTTTGCAACAATTTTTAAAGTCTGTAAACCATTTTTACTGGTTTTATTGGACACTAAGCAGGAATTCTCATTTGTTGCTGTCCAGCAAAAATTTAATACACAATATCATTCTGAAACTCATATGTGTATATGAACAACCCTAATTGAGGTAATACAATGTTTCCAGAATAAATTGGCGATAATTTATTATTGGCGATTGGTCTTTGTATTAACAAAGACGCTGTGATTTGCATGGAACGAAAAAATTCATAACTTTCTAGAACTGCCTTGTCTGCGAGGAAATCAAACTGTTCGGATCACATTACAAACAATGGCTAGGTTACTGTGTGAACTTCTTAGTGCTAATATCCAAGACAACAGTAAGGATTTCCAGCAACTTAAACACTTTCATGAGCTGGACCTGGAAGAGTTTGATTGTCTCTTTGGCTGGGATGTCATCCTTAAATCTTTATCATATTATCAAAATTATATTCCAATTAGATGGAGTACTTCAACATCGGGGTTTATTAGTGCGTGAATCCCTCAACAACACATTACCAATCTCTGGATTGGGCGTGATGGACGGATTGCATGACGATCTCGATTACCGGGGATAACCCCATGTGACGTTTTCTTAAGAGGTTTCATCAAGGATAATGTATAAAAAATTCATCTAGTGAATATTGATAACAATGAGAAAATTTTTAATCCATTCGCACTCATAGATGTGGATATGCTAGAACAAACATGGTATAAAATTGATTAGGTTGAATATTTTGTGAATTACTAATGGTGCACACATTGATTATCTTTGATTACAGGTAAAAAAATAACTTTCAGTTTTAATGTTTCTAAATTCAGATAACCTGTTTTATTATCTTAATAAATAAATTATTTACTCAAAGTTGTTCGGATAATTATCGGACCCCGGTATATAATGAACATCATCACTTTCAGAGAAAAACTCATTAGAAACTTCTTTATCTCAACTTCTTTAAATTCTTCACTAAGGAGAATAGAAAAGGAAACACGAATGGTTTTTTGAAAGTTTGAAACGGACAGTATGGAATCAATCGGTTATTATGATTTATTCCGTAAGAAGAAGTTCATAACAGACCAGTATAGTCTTCATTAGTACACGCTATATACAGTGCCGGATTTACCTCTGAAGGAGCCCCAAGTAACTCACTTTTTTCGGGCCCTCCCATTTTTTTTTTCTCAAAAATATAAAATGAAGACAATTTTAATTTCATTAATAGATATATTTACACATTACACACATAAATATTTACAGTTTAATTAAAATTTCTTAAGGAACTTAATATTGGAATGTTAATAAAATAAAAAACAACTCCAGTGTCGGGGGCCCTTATCCAAGCGGGGCCCCAAGCAATTGCTTCTTTTGTTTCTACGTAAATCCGCCACTGGCTATATAGAGAGTTTCCATAGGTAAGTGTATACAGGTATAATGATATAATTTATTCCCTTTAAATTTTATTTTTCAAATTTTTTATATAAAGATCGGTCACCAACAATGAACTTTGAGCTTTACTACTCCTGTTAACAGGTTTATCTCTTGATCTTTTTTCTCTCTCTCTTTATTTGATATGATCCTATTTTTCAATTCCCCTTTCTACTATCATAATAATCAATTCACACCAAAAATTCATCATGCAAACAGCTGTATTTATTTATTCGAATTTTTCCTGGTGGATTACAAAATAATCATCTTAGAAATATGTTCAAAGAATAGTATGAATAAATAAATGAAAAATTTTACGATGAACAAAACCAATTAAAATTATATTATTTATCAAAAAATCTGGATTATGTTAACTTTTTAAACCAATAAATTAATGTCCTAAATTTTGTTAATAATATTAATTTCTTTTACTTTCAGTTTTATCGTTTATCGCCAACATCTTTTTGGAGATTTGCTGAACTTTGAATAATTGTAAAACAAATCTTAATTGTTTTTAAACGATTGCTTTTTTCAGTACGTAAAGGTACTTTAAATAAAGGTACTTGTACTGTAAATAGACTGCGTTTATTAACTGCAACAAAAATTGTTACGCTTTCGCAAAGAAGCATGGAAATCATGCTAAAGGCAAAAAATGATATAGCAGAGTCTAGCAGTCATTAGTGGTGAAAGAAAGAAATGAATTTCTTATAACCATAAAATAATAAAACATTTCGACGGAAAACTATTCCGAAATAGAAGAAAAACGTGCAGTACATAACATGGAATGTACTTCAATTTAAATATGCAATTTCAATAGCAATATATCAGATGAAAGCACTGAAAATTGCCGATGAATTGAAGTCGGTAGGGATGAATTTAAAGCTAGTCTTAACTGGCACGCTGATTTCTTTGTCGACATAGTTTTTCTATTTGAAGAACCACGACAATAGCACATCGGCTAATAGAAGATACGAAGATAAACTGACAAAGTTTCAAACATATGCCATATATTTACGAAAAGGAACATTTACTCCTTAGATAAAATTGAAAATGCCGACAGATACCTGTAACTTTCGAATCACCGTCGACAACAACAATTGTGGATAAATAAAGTAATAGGATTGGATCGGGGATTGAATGCGTCTGGAAGTGTTGATCAGGTGCTTTATTACGAAAACCTTTCGAACTTGTAATGGAATTGTAAGACCGATGATGTAAAGCAAAGACTGATTGCTGGAAAGTGTGATGAGGTGGATTTCTGGTGGAATTATATCTATTCTTCAACTTCTAAACATCAAAGTAAACGCTATACTAATACTACATACGTTTCATTTTGTTTGTTCTTATTGAGATTTTGTTAGTTTAGTTTATTTTTTCGTTTTTTTTTTATTCCTAACCTTGCGTAGTTTTGGTAACCAAGTATACATACGCTTGTTTACGATTTGGTTTTGAAGGATTGAGGAAAGTGAACATAATACTATGTATGAGGATAGTGAGGGTAGCGGAGAGTACGAGAGAGATTTCCATTCGCTTACGAAGGGATCAATAATGAAATGAGTTCGGGATGACGACCGAGAAAATCTTCGGGGTTGAGATTTTCTCTTCCGATTGTGGAGGAGAAAAAAAAGCTGCAGGTAAAAGCTCCGTAGAAGCTTTAATCTACAGAATGTTGGAGTCCGGGCCATACGGCCAAGTCTTGAGCGGCCCGTATCAGAGTGGCAGTTTCACCTGCGGTGAGACCGGTCATTTGCGGAAGGACTATCAGCGGGAGGAATGGTGTTCTTCCTACAGGACGCATGAGCATGCACCCAGAGGTAGGGGCTGCAAGGCTTCACATGCACTAAATGTGTGGTGCCTGTGCAGTACAGACTTGGTGTCTGCGAGGGACAGCCCCATCCGGGAAGAGACTCCGGCGTCCCACCATCTATGATCTCACGGGGACTCCTTTGCACCGGCAATGAGAGAAATATAAGACCTTAGTCTCGGTGGGGGATCCCTTTCAGGGTTCCCTTTTAGAGATGAAGCATAAATACCGGGAGTCCCGATGGGAGGGGATTCCTTTGGAATCCCCTCATTAGGAGCATGGTATATAACTAAAAGACCGAGTTCCGGCTACTTGGTTGGGACCTTGAGTTCCTGCCGAGGTACTTTGAGGCAATAGCACCTCTAGGAGCTGAGTTTATGCTTAGTTGCGGGACAGTCTCCAGGAGCAGGTAAATAAAGATGATACAAAAAAATTATATACAAAGTGGACTGCCAACATGAAATACGAGACTAAATCTTCAAGTAAAATTAAGAAACCTTCTTTGTCACAGATTTATGAGGAGAGATTTGTTATGTCTTGGTCAGAAATACCGGATGATTTGATTAGAAAATCATTCAAGAAGTATTATATTCGAATGCTTCTGATAGGAGTGAGGATTATTATTTGCGGTTTAGGAAGGTAACTGAAATTCTACGGATGACAGAAACTCGAACACTGATGACACTAATTAATTTAAATATTTTTCTATACTTCTAATCATATATTTACAATATATACTGATGTATAGACATTATGCAAATAACAAGTAGTATTATATGTTCAATTTTTTTATGATTATTTTGTTAAAAATTTGCAAAAAAGTAACGATTTTCTTTTACTTTTATTAATTTTCTAAATTGAGTGATCATGGTAGATAGATGTACACGGTACGAAGAGATTAATAGTAATATTTTTGAATTAGGATGTGCTTGTGCATTGCCCTTTTTTAACCTCTGGGACCACCGTTGGTTATTTCATCACCAGGATGGAGATGAATGATTTGTAGCTGTGTGAGAATGCCTGCCTGACCGAGACCTCCGGATGAAAGAGGGAGACGCTATCCCTCGCGCCATGGAGGCCGGTTCTTGCGCATTGCCTGGTTTCTTTAAATGGAACACAACGCTTAAAACAAATCAATTTATTCACTGAAAATACAAAACCAATTTAATATGCAAATAATTAAAAGGAATGTATCAAACACACACGCGCGTGTGTGTATGTATATATATTTTTTTATTTTTTTAAGTGCATATATAAATGTATTAAAAATTTACGGGAACCATTAAATAACTTTTAAGCCATTAAACATAAAAAAAAAGAAATACAATAAATCCTCAACCTCGAACAATCAGTTTTTTCGGTATGATAACTTTACACCATTATGAAACTACAAGTAAAGGAGATAACCAACAAATTTTAGATATTTTTGACGCAAAATACTTTGGGCTACTAATACTAACCAAAATGTCGGGTATAAAATTAACATTGCAATGCAAGTAGAGTAGTAATACCCAAAAATATATATAATTTTTTGAGGTCGAAGTATATTATTATTTATTAAAAATTATTTAATAATAAATGTATTAAAATACATTATTGCTATGTATTTAAAATATTTAATAAATATATTAATATATTAGCAATTATTTAATAATTGAAATAATTTTTGAAACTATGTGTAAAAAAATTAAATGGCTGGCATTTTGGTAATGATTGTTGTAATTTAAAATTTTTACGTCAACATTTTCGTCTTTCATTTCCTACTAGAATAATTTATTACAACTCTACTCCTTCCAGTAAATATTTCCACTCCCTCTTAGAGGTCTTTGGATGCTTGAAATGCGTTAGTCTCATATCTAAAAATTGATTTTTGATAGGGTAATTTATTAAATTTAATTTTTCTATCTTTAAATATTGAAAGGTTATTTAAAACTTTATAATTACTCTAATTAATTATGTTATGATTTGAATATAGAATTTATTAACATTTGCTGGATTATATAGAAATAACTATATAGATTGAAAAATCAATATTAGGAGAATAAGTATGTTAACGGATGGAGAGAGTTGAAATTTTATGTAAATTTATTGTATTTTATTATTTAAATATTATTTTAATTAAATATTTTAATTTATAGTACTTTGGTTTAGAGATACTGATACTAATCAACTTTCATCTTATAGTTAAAATTTATTAAATTTAATACCAGAACAATATAGTGGTAGTAATTGAATTATATGAACTTTATATTCAATTTTTAGTAGATAAAATTTAACACATTTAAAATGATCGTATTAACTCTTTATCGTAATGTAATTTATCATTTTACGATAGTGTCAATTCATTTTTATTCAATTTTAAACATTACCTCATTCACTTCTCAACATCTTTTTATTTACTTAGTAGCTATTAAAATTTTGCAAAAAAAAACACAGTTTCCTTTTAATATACAGAAGAAATATTTTTTCATAAAATTTTGGTGTACCGTAAAATTTAAATACTAATTATGCATATAATTATTTGAATTCTGATATATGTATACCTACATGTATATATATATATATATATAACATTTATTATAATAATTAAACAATATTAGAATAAAACTTTTAAAAATATTAGATTTTAAATATGTAAATTGAGATTTTTAATTACTGATGTCCAACTGCTTTTTAATATTAATTGATAGAACTGCAATTGTTAATGGGCAATAGCAATCAAAAAAAAATAGATATTGTATGTGATAAATTGAAATAATATATTCTTAGTTGTTCAATTATAAGTAAAACATAAAATATATATATAAACCGTACTATGTCGAGAAAAAAATTTTTTAAATAAATATATTCGTACAATTTCAGTTAATTATTTAGTTTAAAACAAAAAGTTGTAATATATCCACAAAATACCGCAGGATAAATAAATAAATTTAAATTAAAACTTTTAAATTAAGTTTTGAAATTATTGATTAAATATAAAGGTTTTTCAAATTCACCTGGTATACATTTTCGTGCTTTGTACAATTGTTTATTATTATTTAGTTTTCTTTGTTTTACATATTATTATTCATATCACGTGTAACAAACTTAACTTTACTTATTTTAAAATATTATAGTATGCATTAATTTCATTAAATAACTTTAAATTACAGTATATATTTGTTTAAATTTGTATATTTACGAAACATAATAATAAATATCTCATGTATAATAATATTTGTAACAAAAAGAGGTTTTTTCTTGGAAAAATTATTGATAAAATTCATATAGCATTTTAGAATTAACAATAATATTTATGTGTGTAAGCTTTTGTGCTATGTGTATTGTGCTGTATGTGTATTTCTTTTTTTTATGCTATGGATTTGTCGTCAGACACAAAACATTGATTTCGATCAAAAATGATTCTCTAAATTTTTTTCTAACTTTCAGTTGTATGAGGTTCCTTATTCGAAAAATTACATGAATTAACATTAGTATTCATGAATTACGATAGTATACGAGTATAAAATATGTTATATCTCACTTATCTTTGGATATAAGAATACCTCATCCATATTTCATATCAAAGGAAAGGATGTCAGTTCTCATGGCAAGAACAGTGATGGTTTGGTTTTTCGTTCATAACAAATTAAGTAAAACACTTGAATGAGAAACTTTGGCTAATTCAAAAATCATAGCATTTTACCAGGTTCCATTAATGATGTTTCTTATGCAATTGTGAATGAGGAAGCGTTTTTATTCAAAACATGTGATGAGACCATAATACATACCCTGGACAAAAATTAAATGTATATAACAATATCACGTTTAATTATCATGTATGCCGCATGAGAAAAGTCGTTGAGACTAATTTGGGAATATTGACCCAAAAATTCAGAATTTATAACTGCCGATTTCACTAAAAACAAAAAAATATGGACAGTATAGTTTTGGCAATTTATGTTAAATATAACATTATAGAAAAGATAGAATGGAACTAAGGACAAAATTAAAACACACATTTTAATAAAATGAATGATATTAAGCAAAAAGTAATTAAATCATTTTTTTTATTGCGTGGCGGAAATTCATCATGAGATGGTTTTCGTATAAAAGATATTTTTTTAAATTTTCTTTTCTACAGAAATTGGACGTGTTCCTTGACAAGAATTTTATTTAAACAATTGTAAATAAATTACTTTCTGAAATAATCATACGAATATTTATCAGTCTAAATTAATTACAATAAGAAATAAAACACTTCACATATTTGCCACCGGTTTTCGGTTTGTTAGCTATTTTAATCAAATTTTTCGCTTTGTGACTTACATTGATAAATTTTTCATTTCTTTATTCACATATTACAGGATTTCAACAGTTCAATTAACTGTTCATCATTTATATTTGTATTATTTTGTTATATTTGTTTATTTATTCATTCCAGTCTCAACCTATTGATACAATGCCTTTAAATTTCTGGCCTTAGCCTACCATGTATCATCAGACAAATTTTCATAATGAATCAGTTGTTTAAGTACTCTTTAATTTCCCCGTAAGAGAACCTTAACTTTTACATATAACACACAGGAGATGCGAAGATTACCATCCTGAAAAGATGTTCTACAAGGCAGTCATTACCCGTAGTTAACTTGAAGACTGCTACAAATTCCCTTCGAAGGTTGTCAAGAATTATATTCTCGCCATTAATAGTATTTTGTGTATATTAAATAAATAAAATAATAAATATAAAACACAATAAGAAAATATTTGAAAAATATAAAATTATTTAGAAAAGCAGAAACAATTTAATATAATAATAATACTGTGTTCTACAATATTACAACTGTGAAAACCCAAAATATAGTTGGCAAATAATTTTTACAAATAGTTTGCACACTAACACTGTACAGTAATGTCACAAGTTTAATCATGACAAGACAAGTATTATCAAGACAAGTTTAATCATGCCGATTATAAAATAATAATTTTTGTCAATAGGTGGAATTTCATCGCACGAGAGAAATATAGGGTTATATTTAAGCATTAAGCAACTGTGAGGAATATTCAACAGATATCCCTGTCTAAAAAATAATAGTAAAATTAAATATTATGAATTTAGCAGCTGTATTATAGTTATTAACGCAATGAACTATTATTAATACAATTGTTAACATCAGGAATCGTAAGTAAGGGATTGACCGTTAAGTTAAACCCACATATAGCTGGCGTTGTCAAGTAAACTCCCTTCGAAAAGGAAAGGACATGCAGCCATAAAAGTTCCTAGCACAGATAAAGAAAATCTTAAGAAATCTAGACTTAGAAAACAAAAATAAATCACGATGGGAGGATCTATTTTTCCATTTTGTTATTCTTATTTCTCTAACTACTAATAAACACAAACAGTAATATAAAATCAAGTGGTTTATCTCTTTACTACATCCATCATAATTTATTTATTTTATTTATTATAACGTAATAAATTTACTTTGTTTCACTCAAATGTAATCTGTATGCATTTATAAGTGAAATAAAAGTACATATAAATAGAAGTACTATGCATATTTAGTTACATAAAAGACAAAAATAAAATTAATATACTTGTACACTTACAAATAATGAACTGAAACATTATTGCATTTAAGAATAGGCTGATAGCAATGAATTGATCGATTAGTCCAATCCAATAATAACATTACTTCTTCTACAGTTGTTAAAGAAAAAACAATATAAATAAAATATATACAAAATGTATCACGTAGCAAGTATAAAAAAACAAACATTGAAAAGAAATCAAATATCTCATAAGTTTCTCCATTACAACTAAATAGCATTTTTATAAAATAATTGACAATTATGTGAACATAATTTTCCTAAATTTCAAACTGTTTACTATGCATACAGATATATTATTGTTTCATTATCATCATTAGTTGTTAATAAACTGGTTTATTATTTTACCGTTGACATCATAAACTGAACTATATGTTGATTATTCTGTGTAAGTTAAAATATTTAAATTACTAAACTATCTAAATTTACTAATTGTGAATTATACTTATTTATGTACACCAAACAATGATCTAACAGCCAGTTTTTGTACCATGAAAACTCATTGAGTTCTGAGGAAGCGCCAAGAGATGATTATACTTCAAATGAGATTGTGCGGTAGGATAATGATTTTATTAAGCATATTGTTACGTGTTTGGTTAGATTCTTCAAAGCATATCACTACAGGTTTAATTTTATTGCAAATGAAAATAAAGTAATGATTGTAAAGGAAAATAAGAATGAGATTTGAGCTTTCGAATAATGTGTAAATAGAATATAAATTACAATACGGTTATCTAAATAAAAATAACGCAAACTAAAGAATGACTGTATAGATAGAAACTAACTCAGAACTATTAGTACTTTATAAGAATATTAAGAAACTCTGGCCATGCCTCTTAGATTATTTAAACTATATAAAAATTTATCACCAAGTGAAAAAATTACAAAATTATTTTACGCATCCTTTTATTTAAAAATAAAATATTAAATGTTTGTCTAGGATTTAGTGATTTTGAAAATGCTTTTTAATTCAATTAGAAATAAGCCTTAAAAAAAAGACATTTCATTGAATTAAGATAAAAAGAATTTTATTAAGGTTCGGACTACGTTGATTAGATTTTATAAACATACATTTTGTAATATAAAAAGTATAAAAGATAGAATTCTAAAATTTTAAATATACTTAACTTCTGCGGGCGGAATTATCATCAACCGTCAATTGTTACTTGGTCTGCAATTTTTAACAACTATTCGAAGAAAATTACGATGTTACTATCGGTAGCACGTTGTGAGGGGGAGGTGAAATTGAAATTTCTTTACGTTTTGAGGTAGAAGGAGTATTAAAATACAATTCTAAAGATTCTAAACAAAATCTAAAAATTCGTTGCAATGCGTGCAGCATTGCAACGAATCTCTAGATTTTATTTTTTATAGACTCCCTTAGGCAAATATTAACAATTATATTATTAAAAACCTCTTAAAGCATAATAAAAAACTGATGTGTTTTCATCTACTACTTTTCTTACAGTACAATATATTTTAAATATCTAATACTTTATTTGCTCAACAAAGACATTGAGTAACAGTATTAGTGAGTCTACTTCCCAGTAACCTGCTTATAACAGCAGCTCTTCTACTAAACTATATTCCTAAGTCGTTTTTTTTGTACTATTTATTTTTCCTTTTTTATTTATTTTTCTATTTTTCTAGTAATCATGTTGTTCATTAAAAATGTTGTGCAATCTTCTACATCTTTTCTTAATGATCATACTGTATTATCATGAAACTTGTAATAAAAAAAGTTTTATCTTTCCATTTTAATTTTAATAACTTTTCGTTCCGTAGTTAGTAGGTTTTCTCTTAATAATGTAACAAGATTAGACTAACGGATTTCTTCCAGAAAGAAGAAAGACAGAGAAAATATTGAAAGAAAAATCTAGAAGGAACCAAAATGGATTTTTTTTTTTTTTAATAACTGATCCGGTTAACAATTTATTCTTTGTAATGAAGACAATGATACCTTCAAAAGCTTTGTTCAAACCAGAAGGATTACTGGACCAGAAAAAGAACTTTTAGAAAATCGTAAAGATGAGGACAATGAAAATATTACGTTTGAACGATCAAAAGGACGGTCGGGTATTGGTCCTGCAGGCCGGGAGGTATAAATATTGCCGGAGATCAGGGGACCGAGTTAGTAGTTTTGCAAGTCCGAGTTCAGTGCAGCGTGCGATAAAAGTAATAACAGTAAGTATTCGATAATAACGACCGAAGAGTGCATCACGAATATTCCGTTTTGGGCAGTGGTTAAAAACATATTAGATACAAATGTGATTAATTAGAACTGTTTTTTCTAAGATAAAACGTTCAAAACAAGAAGGATTGCAGTTTGAAATATTATAAAAATAATAATATTTATGTACAATTATAATCAAGGGTTTTTATGAGAATAAGAGTTACAATTTGAACTAAAATGAAATGATAAAAGCAGACATTAAACAAAGTTGAGTAAATATCTCACTGGAAGAAAATACTGTAAAACAAGGAAGATCTTTTAATTATTTAGAAAGTTTGATGAGTGTGAATGGAAGTTGTACGCAGGAACTAAGAGGTAGAACGTATGTCCGAAAAAATCTTTCAAAAATATTAAAGATTTATTAATAGATAATAATAATAATTTAGATTTTTATTAAGATTTAAATTTAATAATTAAGATTTATTAATAGTCCTCCGGGATCGCCGGCTGGAGACTACTAAGGAAGAAGTCACCACAAAATTAAAAAATAACATTCTACGAGTCGGAGCGTAGAATGTTTGAAGTCTAAAAAAAGGTTGGTAGGTTAGAAAATTTAAAGAGGTAAATGGATAGGTTAAATGTAGATGTAATAGAAATTAGCTCAATAATAAATATCTCAACTGCAAATAAAGGCAGGCAGGTGTAGGTTTCGGAGTGAACAAGAAGATAGGGATGAGAGTAGAGTATTTCAAACAGCTTAACGATAGAATCATTGTAATAAAGAAAAAATCAAAACCTGAGTCAACAACGATTGCTAACGTCTATATGCCTGCAGGTGCCCATGATGATGATGATGATGATGGGTGCAGTGAGTATACGAAGAAATTAACGAAGTAACTAAACACGTAAAAGGGGGTGAAACTTTAATAAAAATTGGAGATTGGAATGCAAGCATCGGAAAAGGCAAGGAAGGAAATATTGTGGGTGAATACAGGCTAAGCAAAAGGAGAGAAAAAGGCGACCCATTTATTGAGTTTTGCATGAAGTATAATTTAGTAATTGCCAAAAACCATTTTAAAAATCATAATAGAAGAATATACACATGGAAAAAGTACACAAAGAATATACACATGAAAAGATATCAGATAGATTACATCATGATTAAACAATGATTTAGAAATCAACTCCTCGATTGCAAAGCATATCCTGGAGCAGACATTGATAGCGACCATAATTTAGTGATAATGAAATGTAGAATGGGATTAATATGTACAAGACATATTAGATAGAAATGTGATTAATTAAAATTGTTTTCTCAAAGATAAAATGTTCAAAACAAGGAGGATTGTAGTTTGAAATATTACAAAAATAATAATATTTATGTACAATTATAATCAAGGGTTTTTATAAGAATAAGAAACATTTGTATTACTCTTACATCAAAAATCTTAACTAGAATTCTGTACATAAGAATTGAGAGAAGAGTGGAAGAAGTGTTAGGAGAAGACCAATTTGATTTCAGGAGGCGTATAGGAACAGTAGAAGCAATTTTAGCACTCAGATCAATAGTAAAAGGAAGATTGAAGAAAAACAAACCGACATAAATGGCATTTATAGATTTAGAAACTGCATTTGATAACAAGGACTGGAATAAAATATTCAGAATTTAAAAAAAATTTAGCGTTCAAGTATAGACATAGAAGAAAAACTAATAACTTGAAGAAAAGGCGTCAGATATATCGTTGAAATTTAGAGCAGCTTAAGAAAGAGGAGGTAAAAAACAAATTTGAGGAGACATCATAAAAGGTCTGAGTGAAAACGATAAGACAAAAAATATAGAAGAAGTGTGGGAGAATGTTAAAAAGGAAATGCTTAAATCAGCAGAAGCGAACTTAGGCGGAACAAAGAGAACTGGTAGAAAACCTTGGATATCAGAGAATATATTTCAGCTGATGGATAAACGTAGAAAGTATAAGAATGCTAATGATGAAGAAAGTAAACAGAACTATCGACAGGAAGTGCAAATTTTTCGAAAAAAGAGTGGATTAAAGAAAAGTGTTCAGAGCTGGAAAGAAAAACGATCATTGGTAAAATAGATGGAGCATATTGGAAAGTAAAGGAGAATTTTGTAGTACATAAATTAAAATCTAATAATGTGTTAAATGAAGCTGGTATACCGATTTATAATTCAAAAGAAAAGGTCGATAGGTAGGTGGAATAAATTGAAGAGTTATACGGAGGAAATGAAATAAAAACTAGTGTTATCAAGGAAGAAGAGGAAGTCGAAGAGGATGAAAAGGGAGATACAATACTGAGATCTGAATTTAATAGAGCGTTAAAAGATCTGAATGGCAGAAAGATCTGAATGGCTATTGGGATAGACGGAATACCAGTAGAATTACCGTGCAGTGCAGGCGAAGAAGCGATAGATAGGTTACACAAACTAATGTGTAATATTTATGAAAAAGGGGAAGTTCCGTCAGAATTTAAAAAGAGTGTTATTGTCATAATTCCAAAGAAAGTAGGAGTAAATAAATTGAAGAATATACAACAATTAGCTAATTACTCATACGTCAAAAATCTTAACTAGAATTCTGTACATAAGAATTGAGAGGAGAGTGGAAGTAGTGTTAGGAGAAGACCAATTTGATTTCAGGAAACGTATAGGAACAGTAGAAGCAATTTTAGCACTCAGATCAATAGTAAAAGGAAGATTGAAGAAAAACAAACCGACATACATGGCATTTATAGATTTAGAAACAGCATTTGATAACAAGGACTGGAATAAAATTTTCAGAATTTAAAAAAATTTAGCGTTCAAGTATAGACATAGAAGAACAATTTCTAACATTTACAGGAACTAAACTGCAACAGTAATAATCGAAGAACTTACAAAAGAAGCAGTAGTAAAAAAGAGAGTCTAACAAGGATGTTCCTATCCCGTTACTTTTTATTTTTTATATAGAACTAGCAGTTAATGAAGTTAAAGAACAATTTAGATCCGGAGTAACAGTGCAAGGTGAAAAGATAATGATGCTACGATTTGCTGATGGTATATTAATTCTAGCAGAGAGTAAAACAGATTTAGGAAAGAAACTTTTAAGTGGCATGGATGAAGTCCTACGCAACAACTACCGCAAGAGAATAAACAAGAACAAAACGTAAGTAATAAAATGTAGTAGAAATAATGTAGATGAACCACTGAATATAAAAATAGGAAGAGAAAATATTACTGAGGTAGAAGATTTTTGTTATTTGGAAAGTAGAATTACTAAAGATGGACGAAGCAGAAGCGATATAAAATGCCGAATAGTACAAGCGAAACGAGCTTTTAGTCAGAAATATAATTTTCTTTCATCAAAAATTAATTTAAACGTCAAAAAAACATATCTGAAAGTATGTGTTTGGAGCGTAGCTTTATACGAAAGTGAAACTTGGACGATCGGAGTACCTGAGAAGAAAAGATTAGGAGCTTCTGGAATGTGGTGTTACAGGAGAATTTTAAAAAGCAGATGGGTGGATAAGGTGACTAATGAAGAGGTGTTGAGGCAAACTGATAAAAAAAGAAGCATTTGGAAAAATATAGTAAAAAGAAGAAACAGCCTGACAGGCCACATATTAAGGCATCCTGAAATTGGAGAGACAGGTAGATGAGGAAAATTGTGCAGGCAAGCAACATTTGGAAAATGTGAAACAAATTGTTAGAGATATAAGATGTAGGAGGTATAACGAAATAAAACGCTGGCACTAGATAGGAAATCTTGAAGAGCTGCAGTAAGCCAGTCAAATAACCGAAGAAAAAAAAATAGGCTGAAGGATCCGGATTGAGTTAGGGAAAAGATTTTCTAAACGCTTTATGTGGAGTATCTTATCATACTGATCTGTGAATTTTAGACGATCAAAGAGAAAGAAGAGAAATACTTGGATATTTTGGAAATCTAATTGTGGAACAATGGAAAAGAAATTAAATAGAGTGATGGTGAGAATTAAGAAAGTACTGCAAAGTGTGGAAAGGGTCGAGTTTAAAAAAGGAAGACGAAAACTTTTGAATCTAATAAATCCTATGTAGATCTTAAGAGAGAAAATGGAAGGAAGGAGTGAAAGAGAAAGTAGAATTTGAATATTTATAAACACTAAGAAGGAAAGAATATATAAGATAATAAAGGAAAATGATCAGAACTAAAATAAATGGAATGTATTCAGTTGAAACTTATCAACAAGCAAATATACAAAAAAAAAAGAATAAGGAGAGAAGGCTTTTTTGTTAAATTAGCCTTTGTAATGAACAGAATAAAGATATTTCTTGTAAAGCTGAAAGTCATCGATATTTCATTGGGTTTGAGATCATGATACAAGGTGGTATGCGCACTCCATTAAAGAAGCAACGAAAAAGACTTCAATTCTCACTTTCCCTATTAATCCAAAGAGGAGTATTGGTTATTACCAAGAATAACTGTGCTGTTCTCTTGAAGACTTATATCTTCTGTGAAGAAAAGATGTAGATTTATGACATCTATAAACGTAATGATTTGTATAAAACAAGTACCAATATTAGGTCAAATTTAAGGACTTTCAAGTTGAGGACTTTCCACCGGTTTTTCTGATGGACAGCTTGCACGATTACATACACATACACACACAACTTAATTTAAAATATTTATCATTTTATTTATATATTAATACATATATTTTTTAAAATTTAATTCAATGATTCTAACTAAACCGTGCGTGCATACCGTATTTCATTCTCGCGCCGTCCTCCGTGGCAGAGTGGTAGCGTCTCGGTCTTTCATCTGGAGGTCCCGGGTTCGAATCCCGGTCAGGCATGGCATTATTCACACTCGCTACAATTCATTCATATCATCCTCTGAAGATATACCTGAACGGTGGTTCCGGAGGTAAAAAAAAAAAAAATGAATTTCATTCACGCGGATGTGGCGGTACTAATTGAAATTTTCAATTCAGGTAACTATCACCACTATTTAATATTTCCTAGAGGTGAATAGATTCTTTGTGTAATTGAATAGATAAGAACACATTTTTATTTTAAGAAAAGCAAAAGATAGAATGAACTCAAAGCAATCAAAGGAATATCTAGATCGATATCCGTAAAAAAAAAATTAAATGATTAGGAAGCCCGTTTAATGTTCTAATGATTAAAACCTATCACAAAAGGATTTTTAACAAATTTAAAAATGAAACAAGTTATTGGATATTGGTCCCCCATTCATTATCAACAATTTTTATTGATATTGAAATTAGATCGATTCACAACCATAATTTCCGTTTATCCGGCATAGTTTTGAAAACTTATTTCTGATAAGATAATTTCTTGACAGACAGTTTTGGGCTACTGCCTATTTTTCTGGTCTTCTATATTTCTAATTAGTTATTCGTTATTAAAATTTTCAGTTTGCCTTATAGTTTGCCCCACACAGTTTAAATTGCAATTGTTATCTTAGAAACAAATTTATAAATGCTTGTCCTTTGACGGACATTATTACCGTTGCATCAACGCGTTTCCGAGGATACCGACTGATTTACTGGGTTGAGTCTTAGTAACATTAAAGCTTTGATTTAGGAAATTTTTTTTTCCTTTCTGTGTCAGATCCTTCTCTCTTATTCTGAAATAACTTTATTTTGATAAATTTGATGGTTTTTTCTGTGTCCATTGTCAATGGTTTCTCTAACATAATCAATGAATCTTGATGTCTAGATCAAGCAATTATGGTTTGCATCATAAATCATCACATTTAAAACTGTAAACTACGATGCAAGAATAGAGTGAATAGTTGATGACACATCTATCAGTAACATAATTATTGATAAAGTAAATATTTGATGACATATCTATCCGAACAGATTCTGCAATTCTGCAATTATGATATATAATTTTATTATTTACGAACTAATTTTACATTAAAAACGAATATTATAATATTTTTAGGTTCAGTTTTGTAGATAAAATTTATATTTTGTTACTTCATTAAATTTTTTAATAAAATTTCAACATAATGAAACATTTTAAATCAAAAAAATACCGTAAAGATATCAAAGAAACTTGTGGGAAATATTGAAATTCTCTTTTTAGCTTTCATTTCAAGGTAGCCCATTGAAAAGTTTTGCTAGAAATCCAAAACGAGAAAAGTCCCCTTCACGCGCGAGCTGGTAAATTTATTGATAAAGTAAATTTATCTATTTATTTATTTATTGATAAAGTAAATATTTGATGACATATCTATCCAAACAGATTCTGCAATTATGATATATAATTTTATTATTTACGAACTAATTTTACATTAAAAACGAATATTATAATATTTTTAGGTTCAGTTTTGTAGATAAAATTTATATTTTGTTACTTCATTAAATTTTTTAATAAAATTTCAACATAATGAAACATTTTAAATCAAAAAAATACCGTAAAGATATCAAAGAAACTTGTGGGAAATATTGAAATTCTCTTTTTAGCTTTCATTTCAAGGTAGCCCATTGAAAAGTTTTGCTAGAAATCCAAAACGAGAAAAGATCCCCTTCACGCGCGAGCTGGTATTCTATCAATTAGTTTATAAACTTCGTTATTAAATTGAAAGGAGTTTTGTTTCATACCTAAACCCATTTATTTAATTTAAAATATCATATATTAAAATAAATGAACTGACTGGACAATCAAAATATTATTCAAAATCTATATTTTTTGCTGAAATAGAGCTCATATTTTTAAATTATGTGGTTTATTATACCGTAATCCTTTAATAAGGTAAAATCCTTTTTCCATACTGTTAAAGAGAATTAATTTTAAAGCACTTAAGTCAGCAGACTTGAAACATCTTAAACAGTCAGAGATAAAACATCATTATCATCTGTATAAATAAATTAAACATCTAAATATTAAATAAATTTTTTTAATAATATTTATAATGCTTTTTTAAATACATTCAGGGACATATTTTAAAATTTATTTACTTTTATACTTATCACTTTTACAAGTTAACAATAAAATAAAGCACAAAAATTAATTTCATTACTCTCGTCTCAATAATGGAAAGTTCAGGAGCCTTCAATGTATAAAAAATTCAATATTTCCCTACCACCATAAGTTTTTAAGTTTTTCAAAAAATGAACGGAATCAGATTTTAATTAAAAAAAAAAAAAAAAAAAAAAAAAACTATTAGACCAAGTTTCATGATTTTATAATAAATATAAAATATGAAACGGAGAAATATTGCGACAGAAAAATGGTGAGAAATATATTTTGGTACATCTGGTAAATCTGAGTATATTTTGGTACATCAGGGTGCATCTGAAAAGTGCTCTTGTACATAAAAGCCTTTTTACATAGCCTCTAAGGGCTTTTTGGAAAAGGAAAAGATTGAACTTAGTGTATTCAAAATTCATTTTGTTACATAACCAAATCGTGTAATGTTTACAGAAGTTACGTTTACAATTTCTTTTTTTCTTTCTAATTTTAGGCCCGAAATAAATAATGAAGGGCTTACTCAGAGTAACAGAACTGTTCTTTTTACCATTTAACTCTTAGACACTAGTAGTACTAATAAAAAAAACTGAACTGTTACTAAATGTTCTTCACTAAAAAAAAAAAAAATGACTGCCAAATCATAAGATTTTGAAAATTCCTAATTATTGGGGCCAAAAACCACATGTGAGACAGGAAACAAAAATCTGAAATGTTTACAGCAGTAAGTACTTAAGAGGGCTGACGAGTAATAAAGCCAATAAGACCGTTAAAAACACAGTTTCTTCTAACCATAAACAACGAATGGAGAAATACTGATGCTATGTATTTTTATTATTATGGCCAAGTTTTATGATTATAATTTAAAAAACTTCTAAAATTTAAGGGGAGATTGAAGTCGATAAACTTCTATTAAAACATACATACACACAAACATGCACACATTTGCAGATCTGTGCATACAGGTTTATATAACTTTTTTAATTCAGGGTACTTCTAAATGTTACTTTATACAACAGTTTAGAGAATTCATCATTTGGCTGATAAAAATATTCAGTCAGTAAATTTAATTATTAAATACTTATTTCTAAGCAAGAAACTTCATTTTTTGTTTATTAAATGTGAATGAAAAGTTAGGATAAATAAAAAGAAAAAATTATTATAAAAATAAATTTTTTGACAGCACTTTAGACTTCATCTAAGTGAAAATTAATTTTTTTAAATAAAAAAGTAAATTTGAATTTATATTAATTAGTTATCAACCGCGTATTGATTTTTATGTCATTTAAAGAAGGAGTAAGATAATTGGGTCAGGAAGGCATGTAAAAAGGAGCCAACAGGATAATAATTGGCTTCTAGTTCGACAAACAGCTGGAAATTGATTGAACTCCGTATCCCGTTGAAACTGAAAGATAAGGGAAAGAAGAAGCAGATAAATCTCCGAGTAGATAATAAAGTGGTTTATTCCCAATGAAGGTTTTCCGACCTCATAATTTCTTTAGCCTATTGTAAACCGTTTTTCTACGCCGCAATTTAACGTAACTAATCAATATTTTTAACATCTATCTTCCTAAAAATAAAAAACCACACAGGATATTAATTACATAAAAAAAAATTTAACTGGTGTTGTCAATGAATCGATTTACGAAGGGAATAAATTTTAGACAAATTGTTTCAAAAATAAAAATAATATACCATAGAAAGTGAGTAAAAAAAAAAAAAGTATAAATGAACAAATCAGTATGATCACGATAAATGAACAAATACATTATTAGTAAATTAATAACCGCAATGTATTTTTCTAACCTAATTCAATTAACAGATTAAAATGATAAATCGAAACAATTATAAAAAAGTACCAGTTCTTTTTTTCTTTCAAAAAGTATGTTGGAATATTATTTTCATTGAAACAAATAAATTTAAAGTATTTTTATTCTGAAAACCTGAATAACGTGATTAAATAAAAATATTTTTCATGAATTCAGAATTTAATAATATTTCGACTGCTATTCAGTTTTTAAGAAGTAAGAATATAATAATGTAAGAATCTTTTCTCACTTACTGTTCAGTAAAACTGACCTTTATTTTATTTTTTTTAATTCTTGCTGAGATGAACCTTCTTTCCAGCAAAGTTATATACGTATATTATTGCATGTTCACCGTTAGACAAGGATATACAAACGTAAAAATTTCTTACAAATAGAATTTATAACTCTACAAATATATAAAATAGAATAAATAATAATAAAACCAATTTTATATATATATATATATATAGCATACAAAATAGTAATTAAAAAAAAAAAACGAAACTGATTTAACGACAATCAAATTATAAATTCCTTAACACGGTTTGATTTACTGAAAACTTTATAATGATTAATAGAAACCAATATTACATTAACAATAAAACAACAATAGAAAAGCCAAAACTTCATACAATTCACTCTCTGCAAGTATTATTATCTTCAAGTTTATAAAAGAACTACCTTACATTTTATGAATGATATAATAGTATTGATTTCACTCACAATTATAACATATTGTTTTTAACCACTGCCCACAATGGAATACCAGTGACGCACTCCTCAGTCGTTGTTACCACACACTTACTGTTATCGCTGCGCTGTTATCCCACGCTAGGCAGAGTTCGACCAAAACTACTACCTGTCCGCTGATCCCCGGAAATACTTGTATCTCCTGGCCAGTAGAACCAGAACTTCATCAGTCCTTTGATTGTTCCTGCTTAATGTTTTTTTATCCACTTTTTTTTGTCGATGAGATTGAAGGAATGCCATTTACGCACGTCACCACACGGTTATCGTGGGGTGTGTAGGGCTCGGACCCAGGACGCTAAGCGTACCAGGCTAGCTATCTGGCTAACAAGCTCCGCCCAAGTATTTTTAGGCGTAAAATAGCCTGCCCCATACCGACTAAACCTCCCTCACCGCTTTTCTCCACCCTGAGACCGGACTCGCAATTAAGCATTACTCAGTCTCGGGGGGATTGCTCGACCTCTTCTCTTGAGCTTTCTTTCTTCTCGCTCTGCTCCTGAAACAAATAAAAAACAAAAGTCCCACTCTCTCACTCACTCATTCTATCATCCATCCTTTCCTCTCACACACCATTTTTTTTTATAATGTGTTTCTGAGTATGTTCCTGTGTGTTCGTGTTCACGCCGGTAGGTCAGGAGTCCCCGTGTATCATCATCACTCGAGAGGGACGTTCGGTGACTCAGCAGGGGTTTTTTTTTATCCACCTGTTTATGTTTTTCTGTAAGTCTTTTTTCCAGCCCGGTAATCATCTGATTGAATAGATGCTCTTGGAGATAAACTCCAAAGGAAAGCTATCAAAGAAGATATACGATAGGGTTAAGGAAGCTTTAATTTTAATTTATAGCTTAGACTAGGCAACCACATCTTGTCAAAGGCCAATTAAAGCTCTGTTGGATATCTAAAAGCTCGCAGAATAGAATTTTCTTTTTTCTAGACATTCACTGATGACTTTGATAACTCTATGTGATATTCAAAGGCAAAATGGCCGTTCCATTTGTTTAATTTAAAAAAAAGGTCAGAAGTATCATCAGCTGATGATACTAGTGTGAAAGCAGCAGCATCAGCTTTTTTACATTTTGAAGAAATGCAAACAAAAAATTACACCGAATGAGATTTTGATCAGTGGCCTTTACGTTTTCACTATTTCTGCAGTCAGATAGGTAAAACAATCATTACGTGATACAGTAATGATGCGAAAACGTGAAGGTAATAAATAAATATAATCAGAAGAAAATAACAATCGTAAAGAAGTATAAATATACGAATATATATTATTTATTTTTAAGTTAAATAAACGAGTAAAACAAATTCAGTATTATTTAAATAATAATATTATTTAAATTATATTAAATTTGATAAGCAGCGAAAAACGTTCAATTTAATTTTAAATTAAACTATCGTGAAAACTATCTCGAGATATACCTATCTTGAGATAGGTATCATCTAAGAGATGTACGTATCTCGAGATATAGGTACAACCATCACGAACCTGGGACGTGAATATACGAAGTCTAATAAACTTTTATACGTAATTACTACCCATCTTGTGATTCACTGACTACAACCTAATAGTAATGTAAGCTTACTCACATAAATTAGTAGACATACAAAAACACCTTCTATGTTATATATACGAGTATATACACCTTCTATATACACACGGATACATATATATACGGATTCATATAAACGGATCTATGTTATAGATATATACACGGATTCATATATACGGATACATAAATATACGGATTCACCAAAAAAAAGAAGGAATCTGCGGTCATCTTCTACAGGTGAAAAAAATTAAAAAATGGTATATAATCTGAAAACGATTTCAGATTAATTATAATCTGAAAACGTCCAGACATATATTATTAATTTGCAATACATCAACAGTGATTGAATCAAATTAATTATAAACAATAATTAACATATTCCTTAATCAAACAAGTAGCCTCCACCTCTAAATTTATCATCAATGTATCACAACACACCGATGTCCAATTAATAAAAATGAAATCAAAAACAATACCAACTAATTAAACTATAACAAACAAATTATATTAATATATCTATTAATATAAAATATCCCAAAATTTTATGCAAACGATCGCGCATTTAAAATACTAAATCTGATTTTTAAAACCCCCACAAGTAAAATAATAAACAAGTTATTTATATGATCTATATCGTTTAAACCATAATATATGGTCATATTATAGCGCTTACCCTAATCTATAATAAATATTTATTACTTTACGGTTGGTAGAGTGAACATTTTAACATAAATAAACCTTTTTTTTGAGCAATCTGTAATTTAAACATTGCACAATTGTTACTAGAAACAAATTTAAATAATGTTTTATTCAGTTATAAAAAAGTAAGATAAAAATAATGAAATATGACAGAAAGAAGATTAATGACAAATTAAATATTAAGTTAGACAGAAATAATAAAATGTTGCTAATTTAGGAATAAAATAAAATATATAGAGATCAAGACCGGATTGTAACAAGAAAGGAGAGTTCTTCATGTAGAAAAAAGTCAGCTTGTGTTTAATATAACCTAATAATTAAATTTTCGTTAAAATATAATCTTTTTTGCAGTGTAGTACTTTATGACATTAAAACATGAACAATAGGAAAAGCGTAGAAGCCTTTGAAATTTGGTGTAACAGGAGAATTTTGAAAATTAGATGGACAGATGAAATATAGAATGAAAAGTTCTTAAGGCGACTAGAAGAGAAGAGAGGCTTTTGACAGAATCTGTAAAGAAACGAACTGGGGGTCATATTACGATATTTAGCTTTAATTAATGTGGTAATAGAAGAAAGTAAATAAATTTTAAGCAGCTTTTCTGATACCATAATTTAATTAGTTTTGTAGTCACTAATAAATGTGGAGCTAAACTATATCTTTAGATTCTTTACTTTCTTCAATTACCAAAGAGTAAAAACTATAGATCAGTTCCACATTTATTACTAATTACAAAACTTAACTATGATGTCAGAAAAGCTGCTTAAAATTATTTAAATTCATAAACTACAAACCGTAAAATAGGAAGAAAGTAGAATTGAAGGAAATATTAAATAGTTAAATGAATATTGAATTTAAATACATAGGGAAAGAAGAAGAGTGTATAATTTGTACAAGAATCATGAGAAAGTTAAGAGTAGAAGATAAAAAAAAAGGCGAGTTATGATTAAAATATGATGTGCACTATCCGTATTGTTTTTGAAACTGTATGCAGAAGATGTAATTCATAACAATGGAGCTGTTTTTGAAATTGTATGCAGAAGATGCAATTCATCGTAATGTAGATGACCCCTATAGGAAGACACCTTCCTTGTAACGATCCCAGTCGTCATAAGGAAGGTTATCAAACTTGATAACACAACACAATTTACACATCATATCACTTTACCTTTTGTCAGGATGCTACCGATGCAAATGCCTCGGTAGACATTTCTATAGTGTACTTACTCAATTTACTATCGCCTTCGAATGGTCTCTTCCAATAACGACCACCTATCATAACTTACAACCATCAAGATTCACGTAAGCGCCTTTCTATAACACCGAAGGTTTCGCACAAAAACTCTTCTTATATCTAACTTTAATTAGACTATGCACTCAGATCACAATGGAGCTACTATAGGAGAAGAGAAAATAATATTTAAAATTGTTAAAGTAATTTGATGAAATTTTTATTTTCGTAGAAACCAAAAATGAATTAGCAGTAGCATAGATTTATTGATAATGAAGAAGTTCAATTTAAAAATAAATAAAAATTTTAAAAAATTAATGAATTGTTACAAAACAGAGAACAATTCCGTATTAAAGTAGGAAACGGAATGCATAAAAAAAATGGGTGAAATTAATTACAATGGTAATAAATTTAACCCTGCTGTTCAGTTCGGGTCATATTGACCCGAAAACATTTTTATTTACTTATAATTTTCCTCCCGTTAATGATGTAAGTTTCTGATTC
>JAAAKQ030331377.1:11535-26406 GCA_010016005.3 Zanna intricata
CTACAATTCATTCATCTCATCCTCTGATGATATACCTTAACAGTGATATTCCGGAAGTAAGAAAAAAAAAAGAAGATCTCTACATTACTCCATTTGAATTTTCCATTATTCAAAACAGTGTTTCAGGTCATTTTCTGAAATCATGTTCATGGTTTCCGTCGCTTTTTTATTCGCATCTTCAACTATCTTAAACCTAATTATTTTCAATGCTTCATTCACTTTGAGAAACAAAAAAGTCATACGAGCTAGGTCTAGTGAGTAGGGCGGATGTTCCAGCACAGGGACCCCCCCATGCTTAGCCAAAAACGACTTAACAATCAGTGCTGTGTGGGCGTTGCCCTGATGGAAGAATCCATAATTTTATCTTCCACAACTCAGGTCGCTTTCTTCTTACTCGCCCACAGAGTCTAGTAAGAACCTCAAGATAATATTCCTATTCACTGTTTGTCTTTCAGACCTTCAGGATAGATGAGATTGCCTATTTTTTCAATGTTTTCGTCCGTTTTCGAAGTGGAAGGACGTCCTGCACGTGAATCATCTTCGATTTCTTCTCGTCCTTCTTTAAACCGTTTATGCCACTTAAAAAGCCGTGTGTGTGATTCATTCATCACCGTACACTAGTTGTAAAAGATAATAAGTCTCAATTGCGAACTTGCCGAATTTCACAAAAAATTTCACGTTAACACATTTTAAAACGCCTAGGCAACTCGACAATGTGGCGTTTGCCCTTGAAGCTCGCGCTGTTTGTCTTACAATAAATCAGTCCCCTTATTTTCTAGCCACATCTCATACATAAAAGTTTGCTGCTTCATGGGGAGATTCCGTTAACAATGTATTCTATCTGTTGTGTGGATTCATTGGAATAAATAAAACAAAAATTGGTGAGGCGAAAAGGTTTACGAAAATAAAGAGTGAAGCGAATATTATACAGTTATTAATAGCAGAAGATACGAAATCATGTTTTTTTTTCTATTGCTTCTTAAAGCTACTGTAGCTTCATGTATCTAACACTGTTTTATTATTATTATTATTATTTTTAATCTACTGTTAACATTAACATCCTGTTTTATGATTCCACAAAAATAGCTTAATCATATTTTGAAATAAAATATTAGTCATGCTCATTCAGTTATAATAGTCTGCATTAATACCATATGTCTATGATAATTAAGATTGCCATAAAATTTACCTAAATAACATAACTAGAAATCTAAATAGTGAAGTTTTTGGATACATTTTTAGTTCTTTTATTTCAGAATTTTTTTTAGGATAGTCTGAAATAATTTTTGAAATTTAAGCTAGAGGATTTTGCTTTGGATTTGAATCAAAAGATTCTAATTTAATTGATGTAAATGAACGCTTTCTTTTATATATCCTTCTGTTTTATGATAACAATTCGAAGAACATATAATAATGATGAACAATTCGAAGAACAAAGTGCCTTCAATAATTTGCATGCTTCGGAGACCGTGCAAGCTGTTTTATTAAAAGTAATGATAACATTTCATTCTTTAATTTAACAACTGGACGTAGGAGTGATGATTTCAGATTTCTTATAAGTGAAATTTTTGGAGTTCCAGTAGTTCATCCAGACATAAATGTTTCATTACGGATGGTAATCCAGGTGTCCAATGCATTATGTTTGCAATTTAGGCTTATTCTCCAATGACAGAAGATACTTAATATAAGAAAACGTTTAATTAGACATTGGTCACTTTTAATAAAGTGAGGGTGAACACTTTCAACAGAGAAAGTTATTTAAGACAAGCACCTACCCGTTCCCCAGTTAAACTTGATAATCAATGTTACACATTGAATTGCAATGAATAAATTTAAATTGTTCTTTACAGTTATTCACAGTTATTTACGTTGTTATTCTTTTCAGTTAACAACGGATTACCATACTATATTTGAATTTAAACAAAATAAAAATAAGTTATCATTATTAATTAATTTTATAAAATAAAGAAATAATATTTAAAAGAAAAAAATCATAATGAATGCAAAAAGAAAGTTATTATTTTTATAAAAAATTTATTATTTTTATCGCACCAAAATTTCATTTATGATCATTCATAAACAGGAAGATAAATGTCATATTATAATCATAGATTCATTAGAAAAATTGCCAAAAGTAAGTAAAATCCTTAGTAAAAAGTAGAATAAAATATTTTAAAATTATTAATAAAGCTATAAATTTGGAATTTGTGACACCACAGGAATAAATTACACTGTACGTTCATGCATTCCAGAAAATCAACTTGCTGTTTCTGGTAGACAGACTTTTCACAACTAATAATTTATTTCCAAAGTTTTTCGAAACTATTTTACAAAAATGTTAACGTGATTCATTTTTCCTTAGAAGGTATTGTTAGAAAATTTCCCTAATGAAGAATAACAAATAGATAACATTATTTTTACATCTCAAATACTGATAATGAAAAGTATCGTTATCTATTTTATATATTTATCTAATCATTTTGTACATTCTTTCTGAAGCAAATTTGATTTAGATTTTTTTTTTGCTTAATATTCTTGTAATAAGATAATAAAAGATATATAATGTGTAGTGTATATTTCTGAGATCAGCTTTCTTAAGGGTACATCTGTATAATTTTAATAAATTCCAATTAGGAATAATTTGCAGTTTCAAGTAACAGTTTTATAATGAATTTCCTATGCTGTATTGGGACAATTTACCAACATTAAGTAATAAAACTGTGTTTAAGCACTTCCGGAGATTACTACTCCATCCTCAGGAACAATGTTAATATATTTTATGAATTTTTACTTCTCATATCAACAATTTTTTTACTGAAATACATTTTTTAAATAAATATAACAGTTGTCTGGAATTGAAGTCAAATTATACGTCATGTTGGTAAGAAGGTCACAATTTTTATGGCCGGCCTCCGTAGCCGAGTGGTCGCGTCTCGGCTTTTCATCCGGAGGTCCCGGGTTCGAATCCCGGTCAGGCATCGCATTTTTCACACACGCTACAATTCGTTCATCTCATCCTCTGAAGATATAACCTAATGCTGGTTTGGGAGGTGAAAAAAAAAAATTATGTTTATTGAAATGAATTTCCAATAAACATTTGGAAGAATGAGATTTCATTCCAGTAAACATAAAAAAATTGTGACCTTACTAATATGACGTATAATTTGACTTTAACTCTTGTAAATTGTTATATTTATTTTAAAAATGTATTTTATAAAAAAAAAAAAAAAAAAATTATTGTTACTAGAAGTAAACATTCATAAAATATATTAACATTGTTACTGAGGATGGAATAGTAATCTGCGAAAAAGCTTGAACATATGAATTAACAAATGAATGTTGGTAAGGGGAAAAAAAAATTTATCTACCCTCCGTGGCGCGAGTGGTAGAATCTTGGCCTTACATCCGGAGGTCCCGGGTTCGAATCCTGGTCAGGCATGGCTTTTTTCACACATGCTAAAATTCATTCATCTCATCTTCTGAAGATATACCTTAACACCGGAGGTTAAACAAAAAAAAAAAAGTGGAAAATATTTATCAAACTTTTATGTTTATTTACTTAGATGTATTTTATGCATTAAGATAGGAACGCGAGTGATTAAAGATATATAATCACATCTTCGTATTCATATAAGTTATAATTTAAATTACGTATCAGATGTAATGTTGTGGACTAGTGGCATAACAAGGTTTTTCATCTGCTCCTTCAAGTGAAACTTATGCAACACTTTATACAACACCTTGGTGTCTAAAGATAGGCAACTAATGCGACTTCAGTTCTTTTCTTATTTTAGGCAACCACTTTTATGGTTTATTTACTTATCATGAAATTATTTTTACTTTTTATTTATAATCCATTTCAATATAACTGCAATAATTATTATTATTTACATGGTCAATATAAGTTACTTGCATTAATGAATAAGTAATAATAATATTAATAAACTGTACTAACAAGTTAATGCTTACACAGGAATAGTTACAAAAAAATGTAACTTCTAGTCTTTTAAGTTGTTTAATGTAAGATTGCTGTTGCATGAGTTTTAATTTTTATAATTGAATACCTTTAAAGCAACACCTTTATTATTTTTTTCCTTTTAATCGATATAGCTAATAAAATACTTTTTTTTATTGTTTATATGAAATTATCCTCATCATGATGAAATGAATGAAAAAATAAAATAATTAAATATTTACTTATACATTTTTTAATCAAATTTTATAAAGAGATTTTAGATTAAGTCCGATTTCTTAGTAGTTTTATCTTTATACTTTAAAACTGATAACCTGTGTCTTTTCTAACCATGTTTGTCGTAGTACATTTATATTTCTTTCCTTGCCAATATTATAATAGATATAGCTATCACAACAAAAAATTAATCTGGAAAGCAAATTATTTTTAGTTTTTATTAATATCAAAAAATACTGTGTTGTGAAAAAAAAAAACTTATGATTTTATTGATCTCTGAAGTTAATTTATTTTAAAGGTCAAAGAAATCGTAAATTATTTAAGACGAAATATATTATGTTAAATAAGTGGAATCATAAAAAATACTAAAAAATGAACAATGCATTCTATAAAGAGATGTGAAAAAATTATTAATGGATTTTCCCAAAGAATGAAAGATATACTTTTGTAAAGCACTAAATTTAAAAAGTAGAGGTAAGAATAATTTTAATTAGCAATATGTACGTACAGTTTAACGCCAATTTTCCGGATGTTCAACCACCCAGACTGCTTAAATCCACACTAGACAACCTCAAAACAACTACACTACTATAATAATCTAAAAATACTATTTCATTAACCTTTGTTTCAATGTAAGTGTATTTTATATGGAACTTTATTTTTGCTGCGGTTTTTTTAATTGACTTTTGCAATCCATTTACCATGAAGCACTTAAATTTAGAATATGTGTTAAATTATTAAAAAATAAACTTCTGAAAAGTTTGATGGAAACATTATTTGGTCAAATATAAACCACTATGTTTGTTCTTTATTTTTCTATGCTTATACAACACATAAAATTAATCGCACCATTACTATATTCTTTGTTTTTTCTAAGTTTCATAAATTTATGCAATGTAGGCTGCATAATTTTAATGACATGAGGATTAAATAACGGAGTTTTAATCACTGGGATATTTTAACCTATATCGTTAATCCGCTATAAAGTCACTGATCATTAAAGCCCTGTTTTAATTATTTTAATTCTATTTCTGTTAACATAAGTGTCGATTAGGTTTATCCCTTAGGTCTATTCCCATCATATCTGCAATTAAAGTTGTTTTATCAATGAAAGAAAAAGTAGAAATCGTTGAAAATTGGAAAATGGTATCGGGTAAAATCGCTACAGAAAAAATATGGCTTAGGAACTTTAACTATTTCAGATAAATGGAGACAAAATTATGAGTTATGTAGAGCACCTCGAAAAAGAAAACGAATTTCTTCTAGAAAGACAATAAAGAAACTATTAAACAAAAACGTGAATCAGGCTCTTATCTTATCGATTTTTCAAAAGCATCCCTTCAGTAAGCAATTCTAGTAATTGTTGCAGCAATCACTAGATCAAATCTAGAAAAAAAAGCTACTACAATATTACAAAATGATTAAGTTGCAGTAACAATTTAACTGGAGATTAATATTTTAAAGCAAATAATGGATAGTTTCGAGATATTAAACAGCGACATAGAATTCGGCCACTTGAAATTCGAGAAGAAATATGAGGTTATTAGTATTCCTTCCAGCAGCAATTGAATTTTTTTTCAATATTTTTTTGAAAGATTGTAATGAACGCTGTTTAAAATGTTGATGAAATGTCTTGAATGGACAGTTCTTCCTAAGAAAACTTTAATTTCCCGAAAGAATCAATTCCAGTTAAAAATATATCTAAGGAATATATCATATTTTCCTTAACACAACTGGAGATCACCGATTAAATCCATTTTTGATTTGCTGATTGACAAATCAGAAAATAAATTTTCACTAAAATCGTTTTAGGTGCCATAAACATTAAAAAATGAAAGGATATTTCCGATAAATACGGTAAATCTATTATAATTTTCCAATTATCAACCTTTGCAAGGTTGATAATTGGAAATACTAAGGTCGACAATTTTTCGTTACGACCTTGCAAAGATCAATCGGCGTTCCAGTCTACTTTCTGTTGTTATTAGTTTATGTAGACTGTTAATGGTTAGTTTTAAGTTATATTACTTTAGGTAAAACATACTTTAATGAAAAGATCGTTAGAAGTACAAGTTTACTTCAGATCAAATTTTTCTTCATGATACTGAATTTATAGATTGCTAAAAGAAATAAATTGACACCACACATGCTTTACCATAAAAAAAATTCAGTAGAATTTAACAGGTTTAGCTGTATTGAAAAGATAAAAATTGTAATTTAAAGAATTTAACCTTAATATTATTTTTCCAAATTATTTATGATTAATTTGATTCATGATTTCCACATATTAACTATGTAAACTCGTACTATCACATACCGGAATTCATATCTTATACGTTCTATAAAATTTCCTTTAGTGTAAGATATATGTACATGCAAAATTTTTAATTTGTGATGAAAAACTGATATAAAGTGTTATATCATATCAATTATATCACATAGTTTTTAGTTGCTGTTGCAGTCATCTTCATTGATATTTGATCCTGTTTTTTTTTTTTTTTTTTTTTTTTTTTCTTTTTTTATCATCTATAATAATTGACAATGTTTTATTTGGAAAAATATAAAGTTATGATGGGGTTGATAAATCTGAAGTTTTTATGTTCATTTAATAAATCGTTGGTCCCGGGTTCGAATCCCGATCAGGCATGACATTTTTCACATACGCTACAATTCATTCATCTCATCCTCAAAAAATATACCTTAACGGTGGTTCCGGAGGTAAAAATAAAAAAAAATAAATCGTTATATATTTGTACATTTCACATTATTCAAGTGTGTTGAGATGTGGTTTATTTAGTTTAGAAGCAGAATATTAACGTTGTGATTAACTTATCTGTACTAGATATATTATATCTCTGTCATAGTTAAAAAAAATATATAATTCATTATTATTTCTTTTGTATTTTTATTTTAACTTATCTAAACCTCTAAAATTTCGAGTATATAAAAAGAAAAATATCAGGTAGTTTTATTTAACTGTTAAACAAAAACTGACTAAGATTGAATATGGTAAAAGATAACAGTACTAAAGGGAATTAAATTAGGTGTGTATCTATTAAAATAGAGATAGTAACTTTCTTTATTGATAAAATGCCTAATAAAGAATTAGATAATGCAGAAACAGTTTATTTAAAATTATAAATAAGTAAAATATTTCATAAAAATTAACGTATCGTCTAACATTAACCACAATAGTGAAATTTATAAAATAAATCAGGCAAAACAAAAATATATATTATCGGAAGAACTTACTTAATCCTTCCTATTAATCATATCAAAATTAAATCAGATTTATTTATTTTAGTGATGAATTTTATTGTAATGTAACATTTAAATGGTATTATTATTCTTTTTGAATAACATACGTTTATTATGTTATATAACGTAATGATAATAATACAGGTATAATTAAAAATTAGTCTGTCAATAATACACTTCCAAAGCTAATGAGAAACCTTGAGAAACGCTTGACATGATAAGATTTCTTGCTCAGTTCACTGAAAGCGTCTTTGGAATTTTCGTTGTTTATATATGTATAAAAGCGTAATTTAATTATTACTCTAAATTTGCTGTCTTTTATGTGATTGGAATGGATTCCTGAACTAAGTAATTAATATTATTGTAATAATTATCTAGTTGAACTGGAGCTAAGTTATTTATTGCTGGGTCTTATTAGAACCTAAACTTGGTATAACTCAATAACATTTCTATTAACATAAATTAAATAAAAAATGCAGTAACTTTTATTGTTTGTGTATTAGCCAAAAATTTCTAGCATTCATTTCAAACATGAATGTGATAATTTTTGAAGAATTGCCACGTTAAATTTGGTTTAGAAAAAAATCATCCTTCAAGGAATATGGTTAAGTATTTTCAAGATTACAAGCATATTTGTTGTTAATTTTGCAAAAAAAGTCAAGAAATTTTTCATTTAGTAATGGTTCTTGAAAAATCTGGTTGTATTATTAATAAAATTTCAATAAATACCATTAAAATAACGCTTAACCAAGTGTAATTTTAATCAGCTTCGTGCTGTTTAGAGATGTTCTATTAAATTAACCAATCTGAGTCAAAAGAAAGAACTTTAAAAGCAGCTTTAATTTTTATAACATATATAAAGAGAGTATCACAAAGAGTGTATTAACATGTGTATCACGAAGTTCTGCCGGAACTTTCATAACCTACTCTTGTAATAAGAATGGAAAAATTTTGTATGAAGATATTTCCTAAAATGCTTCGTTTAAGAGTTGGCTATAAAAGATTTTGGTCAGATTTCAGCTATCTCGGTGAAATGAAGTCATACTATAATTTTTAGGACGTAAATTAAGATGCAGAATTAGTGACTAGTGGTTTCTTATGGGCCTGAAAAATCTAATAAGATAGGTTCAGAAACTAATTGCAATAGTTTTTGGGAAATCTGGAATAGAATTCAATAAATTAGCGTAAAAATCCCTGTCTTTTATATTAGACATACAATATCATTGTTAAATTGGTAATATACACAGAAAAAGTTTAATTAATAATTTAATTCTGAACAAAATCGTGCAAGAAAAGTTAAATAAAACAAAAGAAAGTTAGAAAAATTCGAATTGTGTTTAGAAACAGTGATTAATACATTTGTCAGAAAAATACTTATTCAATGTAAATAAAAACCACATTCTCCTTTGGTGATATGAAAAATTTGTATTAACAAAATTACATATGTAAAAATAAAATTTGAAAATGAAAACTACTTAAAATAATCAATTTTTTGTTATTGACAGAAATACAATAAATTATTTGAAAAATCATTATTTCAAAGTTGGCAATAAAATGACAACAGCAAATGATAAAAATACGCCATACTAAACTTTCAGCTCATTGAAGAAAATAAAGGTAAATTATTTTACTTCTCAATATCTTTAGAGAGCGTGGCATAATATGTTTATTATTCTTGAGCTTTGGTTCACCATTTTTGTTAATATTTTTTTTCACTTAACTTGACTTCATGTCAGGTCAGATGCAATACTTTACAGTTACAGTATCTAACAGGTATATTTATTAAATTTTAGTCAAATTAGATTTAGTATTATTAATGATTATCGTCATTAGTCACTGATTCTATTGCTATTTAAATGGTAACAGTATGCAATGGAATTGAATCCACCGGGTTGGTCTAATGGTGAACTTTTCAATACAAAATTAGCTGATTTCGAAGTCGAGAGTTCTGAAGTTCAATGACAATACTTTTATAGGGATTCGAATATTAGATCGTGGATACTGGTGTTCTTTGGTGATTGGGTTTCAGTTAACCATACACATCAAGAATGGTTGACCTGAGATTGTACAAGATACACATTTCATTTAGATACAAACACTTCATCCTCCATTCTTCCTCTGAATTAATACCTTACGTTGATTTCAAGGACTAAAAAGAAAAAAAGAAAAGGCAATGGAACTGATAGAACTATGAATACAGTGATGGAAACGTCTGCCGAGGCATTGGCAAACGTTTCTGCCAATGTGTTGTGTAATCAAGATTAGAGGATCTAAAATACGACTTCCGGTAAAGTCCATCAGGTTTAGGAACGGAGAGGGTGGTGTGAGACCAGGATCATCACAAGGCGGGTATCTTCCTCTATGGGAGTTAGGAAATGGAGCTGCATCCACTGTCGTTTTACTTGTAGATGCGAACCAGTTTATTAACTGTGGGTCTATTGTTAGCGTTCCCTTACTTTTGATTTTAAATTTTCTAGTTGTCAGTTGCTGAAACGTATGTTCTATATGATTTTATTGTACCTAATTCTAAATAATTGTAAGTATTTCAGTACTTGCAGATAATATTTGCTAAGTTATCGTAAAAATATATGTATATAAATAAAATAATAATAATAATAATGTACTTTATTCTGAATAAAGTATAGCACATCATCTGCATAATTTAAGAAATATCTCCTGAAGGGAATTGAAAATAAAATCATTCATGCATCCCTAAATAATTACTATAAAAAATAAGAACTTAATTTCAATTTGGTGTGAAAAAATTGCTACATGAATAGATGAGTACATTCACCGATAATGGCCAAGGTTTTGGCACGCTTACCTCTGGTGATTTAAAGATTATAAGGAAAATTCTCTCAATATTGAAAACGCTTAAATTAAAGCTTTCACACATTTTTCTCAATAATTAAGATAACATGTAAGCATTTAATAATATATGTGCTTTCCATGAAGGAATATTTATTTTTAATATGCTATGAAATTGATCCATTTTATTATTATTTTTTTTTATCTTTGTTTTGTTGCAATTTTTTTTTCTTTTTGAAGGTTGGGAAAGTTTCAATTTTTGATCTTTTTTATGATCAATAAATTATTATTCATTCCCATTTTTCGTTCATTTCGAAAAAAAAAATTCAATAAATTATTTTGTTTCATTGATGAAATAATTTTAAAATTAAATTTAACAACGTACAGATTTGACCAGTTCAGTAATTAATTAAAGGTATAATATAGATATATTACAAATTACTCATCAGATAAAAGTACTAGAAACAGGTAATCAAGAGAACAAAATTTCTGAAGTCATATGATTTAGCAAGTTATTCTGTACAGTTTCTTGTAATCACTGGTAAAACTGACCAATTTATAAGTAAGGAAGATGTTTTCATATAAATATAATGCTACTCGCTTGAATTCAGTGTGATTTATTTATAAACAAAGTTCATAAGAGGCAGTCGTCAAGGGTTAATATTAACTGTCTTCCTTTGTTTTCTGTTTTTCAAGCTAATTTTCTAGCATTATTTCTTTGACAGGCTGTAGCTAGACTAATTTGTATTTTCGACGAGTAACTTATTAATTTAAATACAAAAAAATTGCTTGTATACCCGCTGATTAATGTATATGTATTAGTATTATTAAAACTTTTTTTACTCATGACCACATAAGAACTGAAATATGACGCAAATTGTACGTCAGAATTTACTAGTATAATTCTGAAATTCATATTTTACAGTTTTTATGTAATGTTCGTTGGTAAATAACTTGTTTGAAAATTCTTATCTAACTGCCCTATTAGTACTGTATGAATGGATTACCGCCTACGGTGTTAATTGGATTTTTACAATTATGTAATGGTGTAATTTAGAAAAAGGTTTCTTCTTTCAAATCAGATATGAGTTCAAGGACTGCGTGATGTGTAATTTACTGAGAAACTTTAGATTTCTTTCATGTTTTATCTAACCAAAATTTATTTATTAAATTTTTTTTTTTTAATTATAATTATTGCTTAAAAAATTAAAATCGATGTCTTTAATACAGATTTAAAAATAAAATAATCCTTATATTTTTCCAAAGGAAATATATTAAAGCTATACTTATTAAATTTATCAGTTTTATAATGTTCTAAATTTAGAATCAGAATAATAAGTTCATCTTATAAATGCCAATTCATGCCTTTATTTTATCTTCATTTTAAGAACAATAAGAATTTTACAAATATTCTTATTGAATACATAAATATATATATAAATTAGCCATCCTAAATAATTTTTATGTCACTTATTTTATGTTTCTGATACAATAGCTTCTGGATCAAGCTGAATTTGAAGAGAAGATGACATTTTCATGATACAGATGTGTAATTCCTTGTTCAAAAGCAAATAGAAAACGAGATATAGAGGAAAAGAGTTCTTCTCATTTTGTATAAATTCCCTCAAGAAAGTTTAAAATGAGAAAAAACTAGTAGTTTAAAAAAGGAATTAAAATAGAATGTTTTATAAATATTTAGAATTTAACTATATTCATTAAGTTAATACCGTTTTTCTAGTTTTTATCTCGTATAATTACAAAAAAAGTTAGAAAGCATGTTTAGCTGATTTTTATCTTAATTATAATTAAATACAATAATACTAATTTACATTATTATATCTTAGTATATCTTTTAATCTTAGCATGATTTTTTTTTTATTAATACAACCACTTATGCGTGCGTGGAGCGGCAGTCAAGGTAGTCGTGCAACATGTATTTTAATCCAGAAGTTTTAAATTCAAATCCAGTTGAGAATTATTAATACTGATATGAAATGGATGACTTCCTATCTTCACTCATATGTAAAATGGATTTATCGTGGGTGTTTCATAACGATAGTCTCAGATTTCGTAATTGATACTATACAGCGATAGTTAAATGCTACAATAAAGTAACTGTTAGCTTTCCTAGTCCTGTATTTTCTAGCGAGTGGAGATCATTTATTATTTTAAAATCCACTAGTTTAATCAAACAAGCTATACGAAATCTGACTGAAAATCTTCTTACTAAGATTTACTATTATTGTGAGATAATTTAATGTAAATTTCAAACAAATTAATGGAATTAAGGAAAAGGCGTTTTGAAATATTTTTGAGAAAAAGAATGAATTTTCTTGAAGTTTATTTGTTTATTTCATAAATGTTTCTTTTTTTTTTAGAAAGTACATAAAAATATAGATAAATCTAACAAAAATTAATGAACTTTAATTTATCCAAAAAAAATGGATTAAAAATGGATTAGAAATGTTACAGCAATATCTATTGTGATGTTTAACATTATTAGTCTTTGACAAATTTATTTTGTGGGATGAATTAGAATATGTTTATCAGATAACTTATTTAACATTATTTTATATATTTTGTATTTATATATTAAATGAAATACAGCTGTAACTTAACATAACTATTTTTAAATTTGTGTTGGAATATTTTTATCTCTGTATGTCTTCCATGAATAAGAATGGTAAGACTATATTTTAATTACTCACTATTTTTTCTGCCAGATATTCTGAATTATTATTATATTTACATACAGTGATCTAAATTCAATCTACAAATGATTCGTAATTCATGTGAATAGATGTATAGGTAATTTTCCTTCCTGTGTTCTATTGAATAGTGTGCACCGTGATGAAGCCTGCGTGTGCGTAAATTAGAAATAAACTTGAAGCGGACAAATCGTTTAAATTTCTTTAATATATAACAATTTTTTTTCCATACGATCTAAATACAGTACTCTACATTAGTGTAATAGGGGCCTTCTACTATCTGTAGACGGGTCCGGCCTTGAGCCGTTCCATTCACCGACTGACCGACCGAAAGAAAACGTGCGATGAAGCGGCCAAGGCTGAGCCGTTGAGCGTTGCCGCAGTTATAATACACGCTCACCATATGCCTCTCTCCCACTACTATATACACATTTCTATGCAACCCATCAACACTTTTTTCCGCTCTTCTCTCTCTTTTTCCTCCGCAATTTAAACCACCCATCTGTAAGGTATAACCACCACATCAGCGGCATCGGCAGCAGAAGCATTACATAAATTGACCGTTTAATTAACGTTCAGCTAAAGATTTATTTAATTACCTGTCAGTCGAGAAACATTATGTTTACATACTTTATTTGCATATTACTCTAATTATATATAAAACATGATTAAGACCTGGAACTTGGAACCGAATAACCTGTTCATTTCTTTTCTCTCCGTATTTTACTTACTTTTCTCTCCGTATTCTACTTCAAAAATATTCTTAAAATGCATTATTTATTCAATATCAGTGAAATTATAAATTATATTTGTTCAGAAGTTTACAATTGAAATAAATTATCTCGTAACCAAAACGCAAGAAAAAATATATTTAAAATTATGACAATTGCGCAAGTTCTTTGATAGAATTAATTTTTGTCACCGGAATATTTCTTATGAAACCATTAAAATTGGTCATCTGTTGAGTTTAAATGTGAACCTGAAAAATAACTCATGTATTATGTAGCCTTTTTACCTTGATGAACGGGAGAACAGTAACTTATTATTCTCTCTCGAAGTTATTGGACACTACAAGTAAAACTATAAGGAAGTAAAGTACGAAAAATTACATTGGCCTAATTATTTATATAATTTTTTACTTTTGTAACTTAGGCTGTTAATTGTACTTTTTTTACTTCCTTGTACAAAGTAAAGGAAGTATTATTATCACGAAAATTTCGGTTTTCAAATTTCAATTGAAATATCCATTTTGACTAGTTTCGGCGTGACGTCTGTTCGTACGTATCTATGTATGTACTAAAACGCTATTAGCCCTAGAATGTTGAAATTTTGGATTTAGGACGTTTGCAACAGTCTAGTTGTCCGCTTTCCATTATGATTGCAATCGGCTGAACAAAAAGTGTCCAAAAGAACCCAAAATCCCCAAAAATTTGGATCTTGTACTTTTTCTTCACTGCAGTAATAAGCCGTCGTTCAGAGCTTTTCAACAATTTTCCATAAGTGGTACTTATTTTCATTGATTCCAGAGTTATAGCCAAATAAAATTTTAATCAGTGAAATATTTGGATCTTACAAGGGAAGGCACATCGGTTCGAATCAGATTTCATCTCCTTTTCTTTTTTTAAACTCTATTTTTAATCTATTTTTTAACTTTTTTTAAAAATTTAAATATATTGATTTATTAATAATTATTAACTTATGATTGTAAAAAAGGTTTGTAGAAAATAATAATTCAATAATAACAATAAAAAAAAAGTATGAAAAAAATCAGAATTTATTAGTGAAATAAAATTTTATATATTTAAAAAAATGTGTATATGTAATTTAATAGGCATTATTGCCCTTTCTTTATCTGTTTAGCCTACGGAGCTACCGTAAGGTATTACTTCAGAGGATGAATGAGGCTGA
>JAAAKQ030331599.1:0-26402 GCA_010016005.3 Zanna intricata
AGATTTCATAACACACCCATCGAAAAGCTTTTAGCAGGGACAGGCAAAAACCATAAAAAATAAACAAATAATAAAACCGAAAAATCAAACTTAACACAAAATGTGTTAACAACGTTGAAAAGTGTTTTTATAAGCAGTATTAAATTTTTTTCATATTAACCACATACTAATAAAATATTCTCAAATGTTTAACTGTTTTTACAAAAGCTAGTTGTATTTAACTAGTCTTTGATGAAAATGGTTAAGAGGAATATATTAAGGATGCGGGATAATTAATTTTTTTCTTCTGAAGCAGACAGTATCGCAGAAATAATTCCAACAGTAACTCTGTACAATAGGACATAGTTGCATCTCGCATATTGTTAACTAATTATTTCTATATATATAATATTATATAATAATATATAATTATTTCTATATAAGTGATATAATAAATATATTCATAAGTCAAGAAAATTTCGATTTAATTTTATCTTTAAGTGATAAAAATAACATTTACAAAGCGATATCCATTCGTTGATGTTCCACTGACATAAACATTCCATTTACCTTAATTTGGAATGTATTTATTTAATTCTATTGTCCAGATTGTTTCTTCTTTCGATATTGTTTAATATTTTGATCCTGACTCTGAATCTGTAATTTGAGATCGTATCGTCATTATTCTGGAAATTTTCATCTCTTCTTTGTATTTCTGTAGTCAAATTTCTTTAATAGTTTTACTTGTTTGTTATCTGCTCTTCTCTCTTTGGTAAAACTTGTTTATAACTTTTTAAACGCTGTTGAACAATACTGACTGCAAAAAAAGATTCAAGACTAATTTTCTACAGATTTTAGATAGCTATAATCTGAGAAAGAGTATTTTGCTAGCAGTTGTTTCACTAGCCATCTTTTTGGTTCACTTAATTTTTTATAATTTTGTCTCTGAAACACTTTTTCTGGTTTATAACCGGGAAAATTGTCTTGAATACTAAAAGTCGCAGTAATTTCATGAAGGAGTTACATGGTCAGTTTTCCGAACATGTCTTCACTAAAGTTCATATGAAGCTCGTTTCTCCCACAACAAACGGATGTATATCTGTAATGCTGGTAGTTGAAACCGTTTGTTGATATTGAAAATCCTGATATTTACGAATTTTGGTTCTTATTTTTTCCAGTAGTGTTGGTCTGTTGAACATTAAAATTGAGGAAAGAAAGCTAAAGGGATTAGTGCTAATCATTTTTTACAGCCAAAAACTTCTTTTCTTAGTCAATTCGATGAAAGTTTTTTCTTTGAGTAGTTAAGAATTCTAGGAACGATTCTACCCTTTTAATTATTTGATAGGAAAGTGAGAAGAAACTGCAACATCAATATCGCCAAATCCTTAACAAGATGTCATATCATAATCATTTATGGAATGAAAAATGGGAATTACTTATAAATATTTTACTATTCCACGTTTGTAGAGTACGGATGTTGTTTATTAAAAAATGAATGAAATATTTTGGGATGGAAAGAGAAGATTATGATTACTGATTTTAATGAGGCTCGCATACCCGTATAGATAATTAGTTTATTTGATGAGGCACCAACAAGAGATTAAGACCTTTAAGGAATGATAGTGTCATTAGCATTTTTATCTACCTGTAACAGATGAAACACCAGGGTAAGTGAATGTTGTAAAAAATAGCTAAAAAAAAAAATTGAAGGATCTATTCCGTTCATTGGAGAAATTATGTTCCACCAAGAATTATAGGAGAGAATACGTATGTTTCTCGAACGGAAAAATGGTAAGAGGAGATTTTAGTTCAAGAATGTCAAAGTCAGTTTTCAATCGATGACTACATTGCCATCTGAAAAAACTGTTGATATTTGAAAGCCGACCTTTCAGCTGTTCTGTGCATTTATAATTATGTGAAGTGGCCAATCCTAAATCTAATTTTATGAGATTATTTGGTGTTAGAATCGGAAAGGATGTGGAACAGAACGCAAGGATAGGAGGGTGCAATACCCTTCTATTTATCTCAGTATTCGGACTGTGGTCCTTTACTGCTGGCCGATTCTGATTGTGAAAATAAATAGTGAATGGCGTTATTCATTTGTGAAGTTAGGATTGGGTTCCGATCCAATTGTAGGGATTTAGCGACTGGGACCCAGCGGGGCGATTTGCTATTGAGTTTATCTTTCCTTGTTGCGCTCCCTTTCCACCCAAATTGAGTGGAAATCCTTCTTCTTTTTAAGAAGACGTCCTTCCGTAAGAGGAGGGCGTTGGAGGCGATTTTGGGACCTATTCTTGTAGTAAACTGTTATCATTTAAAATGTGTATTGTATTGTACCTTTTAGTTTTAATTAATTTCTACTCATTGATATTATTTCCAAAAACTTCGTATCATTCATTATAACAGGAATATTCATTATTTTATAATAAGATTTGATATTATATTGTATTCTGAAATATTGGAAAACACCATTTTTTAAGAGAATTTAAAATTTAATCCTTAAAATTATGCTACTGTTTAGCCTGTATCGGTTTTATTATGAAACTTTAATATTACCAGTATAAAACCCATGCACGTAGGATACAAAAAACTCACATTAAATCCTTATTGATTAAATCTTAAAATAATACCACTTCTTTGTTTTGATCTATATCTTTTTTTTTAGCGTTTATTAGCGTATAAGATTAAGGGAACTGAAAATAAAATATTGACAATTCACACTTAGATTAACTTTGGTTATGACTGAAATTTAATGTGTGAAAGGATTATCATAATGCCATTTGTTAGACAAAATAATCCATAAGAGTAAATGCTTCGGATAATTGGTCAGTGGTTCCTGGCTTCATTTGTCTACATTAAATAGCAATAACTTATCCTTTTAGTAGGATTACTAAACTAAATCGTAATCCTTTTTCATAATATTATTTGATATATTTAGGCCAAACTGAGAATTATTGTTTATGATTAGGACTCTATTAAATTAAACAAAACGTTTCATAGGACGAATAATGTCAATGTTTATCACATTTTTTATTCTTCTTATCTGTGGATATCCTTTTCTTTTTAAATATGTATTAGACATTTTTTTAAATACTCACTTTCTGACTAATTTATGGGTCATCATTTTCTCTTATAGCTTCAAAAAAATTTCCCTTAAATATTTTTGTGCCAGAAGCTTCTTTGTACGGAATATGATGGTAGAAGTGATAAACCTATTGATCCATTTTTGAATATCGATTCTGTATTTTTTATCGATTATCCGTGAAAATTCTTATAATTTTTCTTCCTTGCTTGTTTGTTGGAGAGGAAAGTATATTTTTTAATTTTTATTATTCCTTAAAACTCAATGCATTTTAAGTAGTTATTATATGCTTTCTAACGGTCGTACCTATTATACATATTTCAGATCGATGTATAGATGAGTATTATTAGTTACTAATTATGAGTTAGTTTATAATTATGAGTATTAATCAGTTGTTAATTTTTCTGGAGAAAATCAATTTAATATATGTAAATTGATTTTATGAACAAGGGGTTAAACACCAATTTTTTTCCATTTTTCTTTTTAAAAACCTTTATTTTAATTTTAACAGAGTTTTAATTTTTTTAAATTAAAATTGTATAATATTCGGTTTAATAATGAATAATTTTAGATAAAAAAAGAAAAAAGTATTAAGTACATGTTTGTTTTTATATGCCAGAGGTAAATATCCTTGCATACCGCATATTTATAGTACCGTTTTGAGGTTAATTATAGAACTGTCCTGTATATTTGTCTCATTAGGGTCACAGCATCAACCCTTTAGTTTTGTAGCAGATGCGTTAGATTGCAAATTCGATGCTCCCAAAAGACGTACAGTGTTTACCCTCAGACCGGACACATTGTACCCTCCCTGGAATAATCTTCTACCCCGTTACTGGACTCTCCAGAGACATAGCATCATCATCTACTCTACTCTACTTGCTCCATTTCAACTCAAAGTTAGCATAAACTTAGTTTACTACCTGTGAATTGCAATTACATTGGGTCCCAAATGATCTACACAGTATATATTATACTGCATTTAAAAATATTTAATTACCTACTATAAAATTAGTTATACTGCTAAAATTAATTTTTATATTAATACCTTAATTCATTGTAAAAACGCACGTTTTTACAACGGGTGACTGTAAATAGACTTTTTGTATCTTTTGAAAGCGGTATAACTTGAAAAGTGCTGTTATACTTGACAAAAAACAAAAAGTATATAAATAAAGATCAAAAAGTACAGGCACACACACACACACACACACCAGTCCAGTTAGTTGGCAAAGTGTGTGTGTGTGTGTATGTGTGTGTGTGTGTTTTAGACTTGAAAATGCCTAGAATTCAGACATACGTCTTATGACGTTACAAATTATTTAGTTACTCGATGTTTTACCTACTTCTCAAGCATTTTCAGATGTATCACGCACACTTCAGAGGTATCACCAAACTTCTGGAATTGTTTACTTTTATTATTTTCTGATGCAATTTCAACTTAGTGGAGCTGTCTATTTTTTGTCTACCTTATGTAATTATTAACCTAAATAATTAAAATTAAAAATAATATACGTCATGACATTCATTTATATATATATATATATATATAATGTATATATTACATTACAGTTACTATATGAGCGTTGTGTAAATTTTTGGAATTATTTCTCATGTCCGAAGAAATTTCAGCGAATGAAAACTAGAAAAAAATGTACCAGCTAGCTGAATATCGTTCAAATTCTGTTTTATGTGAGCAATGATGATGCAGTAAAATTTGATATTAAATTTTACCTTCCTCTATGTCATTTTATTTCTCTCTCCTGAGTATCTCTTTCTATTGAATTGAATTGATATACAAGTGTGCATACCTAAACAAAATTAATATTACAACTTGGAAAACGAAATTTAGTGTAAGATATCGCAATCCTTTTTATTTGTTATACAAAAATGAGTTATGGAAAATTCAAAATAAAACGAGTTTCTTATCTTGTATTTATTGAACTCAGGATGTAATAAAAGTAAAAGTTTGATTTTTTAATTTTTCAATTCCTGCTTCTCTACCAGATTGTATTAGAAAAAAATCAGTATACTTACACTTACGAAAGGGCAGATTCTGGAAGGCTGAATGTTTGTCAGTGGCATAATAAATTGAAATGATTCAAGGATGCTTCAGATATATTAATAGTTCCAGAAGTTATTTTGAACTATTTTAAGATTATATACCTAGTTTTAATTTTTATAAGAAGGTATTAATTACTAATACTCTTCTATCCAAGTCTCCAAACATTATTCTTTTATTTGTCTTCCATAGTTATGAATATCGCAATGTTAAAAAACGATTAAAATAATAAAACCAGTTAAAAACAAAACTTATTTGAAATTAAAACACTTCTAATTGAAAATTCATGACCTCAGATTGATTTACCGATCAGTGAAAGTTTTTCACTTAATACTATCAGAGTGATAAACAAAAATTAATGTGAAAGTTTATAACATAATTTGAAAAGAATTGAATTTCGAAGAAATTATGAGCTGAATGCAAGGGAATATCGAAATTGGTGTTAAATCTTGGAGATAGAGAAAAAATTTTCTTTTTAATAATAAATGTCCAAGTTAAAAGAATCACTGGGCGTTCCATTTTTACATTTGTTGTTTACTGGTTTATAACAAAACTTTCATTTCGATGTTTTATTTCTTAACTAATATTCAGCTCGGTTTTAGTATAATTTTAAGCTCTTATAATACCGGTTCCGTTTCCCCCATAGGGTCTTCTGGGGGTATCTCCCAGAGCTCAAAGTAGGTTCCGCCAAGATGTTAATAATTAACTATGTATGTGGCCTGTCCCTTACTGACTAAACTTCCTATCACCGTTCTACCCCCCCCCACCCGACATCGGACCAGCAATTACGTATTACTCAGCCTCGGGAGGTGCTTTTGAGTCTGAGGGTTCAAGAACTCCCGAGGAAAATCATCGCCGCCCATCAGTGCAAGCGACGGCTCAGCAGAGGGCTGTCCATTCTCCCTCGCTCTTCGGTCTGGTACTTCATCAAGGACTTTTCACGGATCTTCTAAAACTCTTTATCTGGTATTTCTTCTATCTACTAAATATCAGAAACCAGTAGATATGTTTATCCTACTTAATTAATTTTACTTTACCTTACTTCTTATCTCACTTTACTTCATTCTTATTTTATTTTACTTCTGGCTTCTCCTCTTCTCTCCGCATGTCCTTAGGAGAGCTTTCTTTTTCCTGAACCAAGGGGTCGAAAGCCTCCTCACCCCTGTCCATCCACCCAAACGCGAACGAGCGGCAGCTCAGCAGGGGCTGTCCCTTCCTCCCAAATCAACCTAGCGCCTTCCATTCACGGAAGAATTTCTATGGTCCATTTTTCAACGTTTTCCCATTCACTGAGGCCCTTTAACAAGTAGGGTATTACAGTCTCGGTGTCATTTCCACCAAGTTGTATCTCCATGTCGCATCATCCGAACGGGAGCACTGAAAAAATGTGTGTAACGGAGAAACTTATAGCCCACTGATGTAGTTCTGCCATGGTCATCGACTAAAGCGAAAGAGATAGTTGCTACAGTCTCTGTGACTAGGAGGAGCTGGGAGTTATGGTAATCCACCTCCCCATGTCCCCTCCCCAGTCACGGCTCCAATCTGGCGACGAATCCAGGCAGCTGTCCTCGCTGCGTTCCATGTCTCTTGCCATTCATGGAGCAATAGTACAGCATCATCTCCCTACGTCATGCCTTCACAGATTCTAGTTCGTATGATTTTAAGATCTAGAACAATTAATTGAACATTTTTTTGATCAAATTTATTTTCTTAATAAGTGATTTTTTTCAGTTTTTTATGCAACTTGAATATCGTAATACAGATACCTTTTTTTTTTTGTTGGAAAATTGTATAGATAATACCACACTACTTCATTATTATGATTTTACATCGACGTTATGGGTTGTATGCTAAAGTTACGGTAATAAAATTTCACTATTTTTAAACGGTTTATTTGATATTTAATACCATAGAATATTAATTTCACTTAATACACTACTAAAATATACCAGTTGAAATTCGTTATAATCCAGAATGGACGAACATTTATTATTTTGGATTACAGGGATTGGAATGCACATTAATATATCTACTTATTCATCGATTAATAATAAACAAGAATTGTGTATTCAATTCTTTTTTACGTTTGTAATTTATTAATAAATTTTCCTTTTATTGTTAATCCATTATTTGAATCTAACGATCGTAATAAGCTTTAAAAAGGGCGATAATGGAATCGCCCTTTCTGTTTTCCTGACTAATTAATTATTAAGCATTTGTTGATAGATTATTTAGTACTTCAAGGACTGCGCGCTGTTTTATTTACTCACACAATTATCAATCGTAATCAAGTAATTTAATTCTTAGGACGTTAATAAAAATCTATATTCAAAATAAATAATGTATTCTTTTATTTTATTTAAAGTTATACATAAGCGTGTTAAAATTCAATGTACTCGTAAGTTTTTTTTTTTTTTGAAAGAATAAATGTAAGTAAATAATTTACAATACAACAACATATTTTTAAAAATATACTATAAATACCATAATCCTTCTATTGAGTTGAGGATTTCTGGGCGAGTACCATATTAAACTGTTATATGTGAAACTGCTGGATGTGGTTTTATAGAAATTCATGTGTGGTTGATTGAATGGATGTGATCTGTTTCTTAGACCTATGTTCACAGAGGGGGACTGCAGCTGAGAAGAGAGAGCCTAACAAGACGAAGAAGACGATCCGAGGACACCCCGGACAAATCCCCTCGTGACCGCGTTATGCTTAATTGCGGGTCCGGTCTCCGGGTGGTGAAAAGCGGTGAGGGAAGTTTAGTCGATATGGGGCAGGTAATTAACGATTAACAACATCTTGGCGGAGCCTTTTAGCCTGTTAGCTAGCTCGGGACGGAGAGGGCCGAGCTCGACACAACCCCACGATGACTCCGTGGTAGCGTGCGTAAATGGCATTCCTTCATCATTGAAACAAAAAAGAAAGAAGAGATTCATGTCAACGATGACAATAATAAAAGAATTGTTTAGATAGCAGTCAAATATAAACTATAACAATGATTTTTAAAAAAAATTAAAACTGTTTTTAAACTGTGTATAATTATTAGTCGCTTCATACCTCTCCTAATGAATCACGTAAAAATAAAATAGTTAAACTTTATAAGTTAGAAAATTACCGCAGATTTTAAGATTTATGTGGTTATAAGATAAGTATGTCTTATATGTTATGTATGTCTTATATGGTTATTAGATGTATGTCTGGTCGGCCATAGTTAAATTTTAACTCGGGGATCCTTGTCCTTCTTTATATGAGGACTTTATCTAAACACAGTGACGCAGTCACGTATTTTATTTATTACTTTAACCAGTCAACTTTTGTTTCATTTGTAGTGAATTCTACCCATGCCTAAACTTTTAGTAAATTTAAAAAATACATTATTTTAAATTTTTAAAAATAAATGTTTTAATATAATGGCTATTTTTGCCTATTTTTACATTACTCTTACCTTCTCAAATTGTGTTTATTTCATATATGAACATAGTTTGTATTTTTATAATTAAGTAGTTGCATAATTTATTTTACATACATTTAGTTTTTGAGCACTAGTACAATGAACGTTCCAAGAATTTGAAATAATTTCTAGTTTTATATTAACATTAAATATATTTTAGTGTTGCACTAACAGAAAATGTAATTTTAATCTGTACAATTTATTTACTATTGAAAATTTTAATACAATGGAATTATATATATCTGTCTTCATCCTTGGTAAATATGGGTATGTTAAGAAATACATTTTCCAGTTTTATTAAATAGAATTTCGTTTATCTATTCTTTTCATTTTTTTAAGAAAGGGCTTTTAAAATAGCCTTTTAAAAATAAATTTAACAGTTAGTTAATTTCTATACATTTTTAAATTTTCTGAAATTATTGAATTTAATAAGTTATTGTACCTCTTACGTCCCAATGCTTGCGTGTTGTAATAATAACGTTCAAGACAATCTATGAGAAATAGAATCACAAAGTTACAGATATAATTGTTATTAATTTTATTTTCATTGTTTTCTATAATTATAACTAATACTAGCATCTGTATAAAAATTATCTTTAGATCAGTGACCAAAATAAATATAAAATGTATTTTCAAAGGTTCTTTCTCAACGAGATAGAGAGGGAATTAACTGGAAAAATAAAATTAATACCTAGTGAAAGTAATTAATTTGCTTATCATTTATTGTTTTTTTCCTCTTTCCTGGGCCGGACGCACAATTAAGCATTGCTCAATTCAAGGGAGTTCCAAATACTCAAACACGCCTCCCTGTCTACTGGAAGTATGCTCGGCATGTCAAGGTCGACCTGCCGGTCGAATCTTTTACTTTAATGCCTGTCTGTAATCGGATAGGGTGACCAGGTCCGACTATATAGTCCTTGGGCCTTACCCAAATAGCTGGGATTCAGTCTTCGCGCTTTTTTTTTGACGATAAGTTACGAAGGAATACTAGTAACTTACTCCCCGTACGTGACTGGTATCCCAATCCCCTGTACGGGGAGTGATCCCCGTGATGTATGGGGAGTGTCAGGCTCTAAACAAGGGTTTTTTGGGTTTCAATTAACCATACTTCTCAGGAGTGGTCGACCTGAGATTGTACAAGACTACATTTCATTCACATCATCCTCTGAAGTAATACCTTATGGTAGTTCTAAACAGATAAAGAGAGGCTCTGAACAAGAGATGATAATCATCCCGAGCTAATCTACCTAGCAAGCTATCTAGACTAAGCAGGTTCCATTACGATGTTAACGAAATTTTGTATAGTGACCTGACCCCTACCGACTAAACGTCCCTCACCGTTCTTCCCCGCCCCGAGACCGGAACCGCAATTGAGCATAACTCAGTCTCGGAGGGGATAGTTCGAAATATCGAACAACTCTCTTCTCAGTTCACCCTTCCGTATCGTTATTCCGCCGCCCTTTTTATGCAAAATAAAAACAAAAAAATTGCGATAATATGTGTCTGCTTGTAGTATTATGATATATTTTAATTATATGTGCATTAATTCCTCACTGGAGCAATGTAATCCTGTACAATATTAGTCTGTGGTTAATATCCCAAAAAGCAAAGCTCTACAAATAAAATTTACAAACATTGTTGTGGTTATGATTTAGAATTTTGCTTCGGTATAATTTATTTAATATTGAGAAGTTAATTTTCACTATAAAATTTCTTTAATTGTGAAGTGATTTATGTGTATTTAAGTAATTCATTTGCACTAGTTTTTAAAAGATAATTATTAGAAATTCTTTTTGATCGTAGTAAAAGACAAACTACTTATAAGTTACAAATCATAAATATGCTGACATGCATTTAATCTATGGTTTTTGTAACTGCAATTCCGCACGAGCCGTTGAAGTATGTCGAAGGAGGTTTCCCAGTCGAAACATTCCTTACCGGCAAGTACGTGTAGGTACTCATCGGCACCTACAAATCTTTATGTGGAAAATTTAATTTGATATCTGAACGGGAAACTGATGTGAATGAGCAGATTCTAATTACAAGTACTCCTAGATTATCAGCGTTTTTGGGGATTCCAAGCAACAGCATACGGCGGATATTTCAGAATGAAGGTCTCTATCTATATCCTCATACAGTTCAATGTCTTAAACTGTACAATCTGCAACTAAATTAGAATCTGAATTGTAGAATTACTATTTGCGATTGAATTATTGTCAATAGCTATTACAGAGTAACGTGCTTCCATCGCTGATATTATTTAGAGATGAAGCAACGTTTGCGTGAAATGGATAAAATGTTTTGAAATTTTTATAAAATTGCACGTTAAAAACTTTTGGAAAGACGACAATCCTTATTAAACCACAGAAACTAATTTCCGGCACTGTTTTTCAGTAAATTTCTGGTGTGGGATACTATGTTTCTTTTTTAGTTTAGATGAATTCTAAAACATAAATATGTGCAAAAAAAACTCCATAACCTATTTTGATATGATCATAGTTTCCCCTTTAAAAAACCTGATTGCCCATTCTTTACACGATCATGATTTCTCTTAAATTTAGCTATTCTAGCTATATTCGCTGGAAAAAAAATAATAACAATAGTACTTTAAATATTTAGGACGCTGTTTTGTAAAATAAAATACAATATTAATGACAGAAAATGGTACACTAGATAGTTTTATTTTATAATTATTCTTCGATGTATCATTCTGAAATGAAGTATATATAAAAAGATATGAGACATTTATATTTTATAACGTTCTTTGAATTCAGAAAAATAATTTGTTTCCTATCTTTCGAGATATGATATGTTGCTTCCAACTTAAATCATATTTATAATAGTATATATTATTATAATATATTCATAACAATATAATTCATTAATACCTTTCTATAACTAGAGAAACTACTCAAATTACATAGCAGTTTAAACGTGCATTATCTTGCTTATAATAAATGATATGGAAATATAAATTGCTTTTAGTTGAATATACTTTATATATAAATGAAAAATTATGTAAGACAAATGTGTAGAATAATATATGTGACGTTAAATAAGACAGAAAATACATTTTTAATAAAAGTGACGTTTATGAAGTATATAATTTTATATGTAACACATGTGAGAAGAATTGTTATACTTTTTCTCATAAGTGTTATAAACAAATTTTTAAAACTAATTATGTTATTTATTAAAGTAATATGTATATGTAGTATATAGTATCAAATTTATATTATATAATTAATTTACGTGTATTACATATTGTATTATTTATAAGATTAATCTTTTTGAAAAAAGAAGTTTAATAATTAAATATTGTCTAAAAATAGTGAAAAAAATATGAAATATAAAAAAAAAATTTCCTTATTAAATAAAAAATCCTTATTTTGTTTTCTGTGAACGATGTTTTTGTTTTTAATTAATTTTTACTAACGCTGTAGATAGGCAATGGATTACAAAAATAACTCTGCAGCATATTTAGTGGTATCAAAACTTTAAAAGAAGTATCTTTTTTTATTGATATTTTATTCATCTGCTAAGGAACAATTTGTAATTAATTCATGTTACTGATTTTACGATACAATTAAATATTGTCAAAAGGATTTATCATTTGTAGAAGGACAAAACAACATTACCTAGTAGTATTAATTTAAACTTATAATTGGTTTTCTAATAACGTTTTGTAATTAAATTTGGAGTAATTTCAATTGAATTGGAGGTGTTATATTAATCTAAATAACAATACTATAAGGAAAAGTTTTGATTTAATTAGTTTTTTGAAAAAAAGTTATTTGAAAAAAAAAACATGTTTAAAAAAATTAAAGAGAAGAAGGAAAATGTAATTAAATATTTAATTATAAGTGACTTTTCCGTTTTCGTTTTACATTGTCCTTTATTATGCAAATAGGTCGCATACATAACCCTTGCAATTCCTGTTATTGCTACTCTTTCTTGCTCTTGTTAACAAAAATTTCTTCTTAGCAAATACTCATACGTACATCTATTAGCACGCACGCGTATGACCATATCCATTTAAATTAAAATTTTTATGTTCTTGGAAGTTTAATTTTACATTCTAGTATTTGTACCGTGAAAAAAAGGCGACCTTTAAATTCTCATACTCAGAAACAATGTACAAATACACACATCGATAATAATTTTATTAAGGATTGAAACAAACAGTAGTAAATGTAGAAGCGCTACATAGAAATGACATTAGTCGTTGATTCACGGACACGAAAAAATCACGCATGTACTAACTGCATAAGAGAAAAAACGCCTCTCTACATCAAAAGTTTCTTTACTGACGTCATCTCATCATCATCACTTATTCATATGATCATCCGCCCTTGCAGCCATGTCCCTTACAACATGTTCGTTGAATTTCTCTTCTATTAACAACTGAATTTTGAGTTTGTTGTTAGCTCCTATTTCCTTTTATATATTTAACTTGTGCACTTTTTTTCTTCTTTGCACTTTCCACTGATCCTTTTATTACTGCTTTAATCAACCTTCTTCTCTTTAGACGTGTCTCCATTTTGTGGTTTTCCAATTTAGAGTATTTTTTAATAAGATTTTTCTTTCGTTCTGTCTGTTAAGAGTTTTCTGTCTGTTCTGTCATTTCGTTCATTTATTAATGTAACAATATCAAATTTTCAAAATATTTTACTATGTCTTCATTTTTAAGCATCACTCACACTTAGCTAATCCAATGTAGTAAAATTTTCTGGTTAATTTTACCTTGGCCCTAATTCAGAATTCAGTTCTATAAGTTTATAAGTTTTAGAAATATGCCATAACAATGGTTCTCTTTAATGAGAAGTATTTTTTAATTTTTTATTAAATTAATATGTCATATCTGTAAAAAAAATATTAGAATCAAATTTAATAAGCGAAAAAATTTAAAATCTAAAAAACTCAGGTTGATTGGTTGTTATGTAATTTTATTACTATAAACTGTTTAATAAATAAAATAAAGAATTGAAAATAGATTATATTAAAAAATTGGTACAAGAAAATAAAACTTACAGAATTGGGGAGATAACTGACTTTCTAAATAATTTCAAAAAGAAGGTTCCAGATTACGTAAAATTTCCTGATTTATAGATTTGTTCAGGAATTATACAATAATTGAATTAAAATACGTTGTGGTCATGGTATCGTACATATTAATAAGAAAAGTGGGAAAAAATTGTATTTTTAAAAAATAAAATAATACTACAGCAAAAAAGAAAATAAAAACAAAAAAAAAATACGAGGCGACAAATTTATGTATTTTCTTTTGAAATTTTATATCGGAATAATTTTCAACAACGGTCCACTGAAAATAACAAAAAAATACGTCTATTCTTTCTGTTAATTTTCTTTTATACATATTCTATGCGAGAGGATAAAAAAAAAGTAAACCGTAATTCATCAAAAAGAATGACACAACCACTATTCATTCAGTTTACTGTTATTATACAATCTTGATGGGTGTACAGCTAACAAAATTGCATTGAATATTTTTGATGAAAGTAGTTTGTAAATTTAAAATATTTTCTGTAAGAGAGATATTTTTTTATGTAAGCAAAAACATCAAATAGCTTAACAGTTCGATTTTTTTAAAAAATTATTGTCATTAATATGTTATTTTCGAAATCTTTTTATTTTTTTTTTTGTAAAAATTGTCGTCTGTCAAAAAAATGCTGGTTAAACCTGAATATTTAACGTTTTAATTGTATAAATTCACAACGTATTTCATCATCGTAAATAACTAAAGTAAAAGAAGGGAATCGTGTGGTATTATCGACGTCAGACATAAATCATTATTTGAAAAAGTTAAGCTTTTGAACAGAGAAAAATAATACTTTGAAGTATAATAGAATCATTAAAAAGTTAGGAAAAGAATTTGGAATTATAATTAGTATATTGAAGTACAAAAAAAATTTAAAAAGTTTTCTTTGGATAATAAATTTTTTTTTTGTCTTTGATAAATGTTAAAATGGATACAGGTTATCCCGTAATCTAATGACAGTAAACTTATACATATATATTTTTTAGATACATAATCTCTTGAACCTGAAACTTAAAAAATTTATATTACTTAAAGTAAATTTATTTACTTACCTCCTCAGTATATTTAAACTTTTTCTGAAGAGAATGCTACAAATCTATTTTTTGAAGATAAATATGTGTCAAATAATATGTATTATAACATATCTTTATATGTGTTAATTTATGTTTTTAATAATATATGTTAAATAATTAATACGTGTTATACATTTCACGTTCTCTTCAGCATACATTCTGAAGGAAACGTGAAGCCTCAAGTTTTTCAAAACCTTTGTTACATCTACGGTTCATTATAAAATGTTTGCTAGAAACGATGAATAATGGAATTCCAATGAATTTTGGATTTTCGCTCATCTTCGTAATCAAATATGTTTTTTTTTTAATTTATCTCTTTTTAATAACGTAATTAGCCCCTGGTCTCAAGCATAATCGATTCGTGCATGATTATTTTAGTGTTCCTTTGTTTAATACTAATCAAATCCATTAAAACATACCTATCATCTATTTATCTGCCAATTATAAAATTAAATTATGATAAATGCTATTGAAACATTATTTAGATCATTTTAGTTAAAACAAAATTTTCAAGAAAACATCACTCTTCTTGTCATATCATATCATTGCACTGTATTGAATTTTTATAGTATAATGACGTACAGCTAACTCACATATGAGCCATATCTACACGTAAAACCTGAGGTACAACGGCTGAAAAGATTTAACTAACGGAAGACAAAAATATAAAAAAATAGATCTGACCAAATTTTTGATTTTATAATAAACGCTTTCCAGTCCTTTCTTCTGATCTTTAATATTGTGTGTGTGTGTGTGTATATATATATATATATATGCGTGCGTGCGTGCGTGCGTGCGTGCGTGTGTGTGTGTGTGTGTGTGCAGAGGGGTCTAAAAAAATGTAGTCACTGTTTGCTGATCCATTTGTCGTGACAAATATGACTTGGCGTTACAATCTTTGGCACTGAGAGGTAGTTATGGTAGGTAAATGAAATGACCACCAGCAGCTTTTATACAACGCCAATAGCGCCGAATTGCAAACCGAACTACAGCTAGTAGTGTAAGCTGGCGTAACGGCAACACATGACTCGACGATTTTTTCACGTAGCCGTTGATTGTTGCTGGTTTTTGTCGATACCCATCACTCTTGTCAGTCCCCCAGAGATAGAATTCCAGAGGTATCGAATCAGGAGACCAAGGTGGGTACTGAACAACATCTCTTCCAACCAACCACCGTCCGAGTAGAGTTTTATCGAGGTAAAACCTGACACCTCGATGGTAATGAGGCAGGGCTCCAAACTCGGTAGCGGTGTTCGAAGCTCTCTCTGACACTGTCGTTGTACATGTTGAATGTTCTCGTACTTCCAGTACAACCTTGCTTACAACAAACGATAAGCGAACCTCAGCCATTGCTGCTACTCGACTGTCTTCTGCTGCACTGGCTAGTATTACTTGCTCGTTCCACCACCAACCACACGCGCGAATGCGGCATAAATAGACAGCTCCGCCTATTACAACAAATTCAATACCTTACACTACACTACACATTAGATAAATGAGTGTAAGTCTTTTTATGTATATATATATATTATTTAATTACAATCGGTGAAAACATTTTTTTTTTTTGGACCACTGGGTGTATATATCATTTATCTTCGTTTTTTCTTAGTTTTACCAAGATGCGAGTTTTTCGTCTTTAATGTTTCTTCCAACCAACTTTTTACGATACGCATTTAAATTAAATAGTTAAAAAAATAAATTAAAAAATTCAAAACACTTCATTAAAGTAACAGAAAGTGATACTTTATCCTAATTTTTTTTGTAATGCCATGGTTTTGGGATGAGCGGTAAATTAAGCTTTGTTAGTTCTTCTTCAATATATATCATATACTCGTATATTAGATTAGTAATTCAAAAAGTGTGCGCCTCGGCTCCAGGAAATTTCCTCCCAGCGGCGCCGCGATATATTATACAAGTTTCATAATTTTATTTCCATTTTAAATTGTAATTAATTGGATTTATTCAGTTAAATTTCCTTGAGATCTACAAAGTTATTTTATTTATTTTTATCTAAACCTTGGAAAAAAATTATTGGCTATTTTGCAAGGTGTAATTGTTAGAATTTGACATTGGGTGTCTTGGGAAAATCTGGATTCAACAAAGGCAGCAAGAATCATTGTGTTATCTAACACCATGGCCTTAGATAACTGGTTCCCTACTATCATCTATAACGATAATTTTGATATTAACTTATATAAATAAAAATTCTACTTTTTATCTGTAATAAAAAATCTGTTTTGTGTGACTTTTGAATTTAATGATAAAAAATTATGTTGTATAATTAAAATATAGTTTTTTAATTGTCAAAATTAGAATTATAAAACATTTACTCGTTTTTCTTGTATTACTCATATGTTATTTATAAAATACCATTATGCACTCGCTATTAATGCAAAATTGAGAATCATCGTATAACTACGATTTCTTGTTAGAATTCATACCTCTTATGGGAGCGAGAATTAGTTGGTGTCGATCTCTTGATGTGATCAGTGAGAACAAGTAATTTAGAATGAAGGGAAGAGTGAGACAGGTTCATTAGTGAACAGGAGGGTATATTGGTTCGGCCCGACGTGAATGAAGGAGAAAGACTATTATATTATATGGTTAGTGTAATATAACGATGTCCCTGAAACTGAGGGAGTTATATTACTCTACTCTTTACGGATGTTAAATGTAACAACTAATAATCTAAAATCTTACGTTACTCTTGTTAAATATTAATTAGAATACTTTTATTTATATTAATTATTTTTTATTACAATACTTTCATTTTTATTTTTCATATTTTATTTATAAAAGATCGTAGAACAGTATAATAGAATATAACTACTGATTTTTAACTAATTATCTGCTTGCGTAAGAGCAATTACCACGTGAATAACTGAGTTTAACAAAATATAATTCCTCAATTTTAATCTTCGTAATCAGAAGATGAAGGTGGTTTCAAAAGTTTTTTTCTCTCTTTAATCATCACAGGTTTTTTTTGTAATATATTTAATAACTCAACTTAGATTAAAAATTACATTAAAACTCCTTTTAAATAAGATTTATATTTTACAAAAAACATGTAGAAAGTAATAAATCAATAAATTAGGATAAAAATGACTGACACATTAGTTAACTTAATTTGGCAATAAAGAAAAAAAAATTATTTCAATATGGTCGCCGAGGAAAGAAATTCAAGATGGCGGATAGATCAGAGTTGTCACTGGGATAAAATCATGAAATCCTACTGTCTCGTGATGGAAAACCTATGTTTTCATACTACTACACTTTGTTTAGTTTTCTGACATTTTGTTTTAGTTTTCTGTTTATGTCTAGGTTATGAATTCGTTTACATAGTTATTTTCATTTTCGTTTCGGTAATTGTTTGCAGTAATTGGTTAAATAAAAGTTTGAGTTTTTATTTTTAATTTACAAGGTTTAGTTTGTTTTGGATGTTTTATATTTCGGGCTATTTTATATTTATTTATAGTTTTTGATTTTTTTTTCTTTGTTAACTTATTGTTTTGACAATTACGTTAAGTTATTTACATGTTTATACTCTGTGTTTGTTTGGATTAGTTTAGTGTATTACATGTTTTTCGCGTTTTCCTTTTTCACAGTTTATCTTCTGATTTTTCGTCTGGTATTGCGTGTCTAGCTCACCTTTTACCGTTTTCAGGTGGGACAGTTCAATTGATGTGGTCTTATTTGCGACTATTGTAAGTACGTTCATTTAGGTTAGTGTTAGTACACGGATGGGAATGCGAATGGCATTCGCATCTGTGGAATCTGACTGAGATAATCGAGACTGGGAGATGTCTCTTGCTGAAGTACTGAAGATTGAAGATGACCTCGGGTAAAGCCCTAAGGACTAGGTTTGAAGGGGGTGGAGGAGTATTGTAATCAAACTGCCGTGGAAGGAGTCTTCCCATACGAATTTAAATTACCCAAATCAGCTCAACAGTTACTCTGTTAGGAAGATTTTTATCCACTTCTGTACTTTCCCATCATCTGTCTGTCATCCCCATTCTAAAATTTTATTTAGTTCTCTCTCTCTTACCTTTTTATTAACCATTTTATCTATTTTATCTACTAGAATAACTTTTTCGAAGTAAGCTGTAGAGAAATGTTGTTGGACTATTTATAAGTACTCTTAGAACTGATTGTTTTTATCGATAAGTTCATTAATGTTGCAGTCTGTACTTATAAAATTAATGTCAAAAATAGTAAAAAGTTTGAAGGAGCCTATATCGTTCCTTGTGATTTAAACAAAAATATATAAAGAAAATAAGATATATAAAAAGTGAGAGTTTTGAAAATAAGCCCAATATGAATACAACTCGCCACGGCAAAAGTTGCTTATAAATTTATTTGAGTTGTAATGTGCATCTTATCTCACTTTATAGTAATAAATATAAACTAAATAAAATAATTTACCTGTATATTATTTCTATTTTGTTTATGCTGAATAATTCTTACAATGTATTTTCTTCTCTTTTTCAGGTAATGTCATCTGATATATTATTTTTATAATATACTAAATCGTATTATATAAGTGAAAATAAGAATTGGTAAGTTATGTTAATAAGCAACCGATTTAATTTAGTTATAAGTTAAAATTTATTAATTTTTTCAATTACTCGATTTTATTTATCAAACACTGAGCGTATCTTCTGAAGATTGTTTTTCTTTCCAGGGAAAAACTATAAATTTTATTTTCAGATTGGTAATGGTACATTCTGATTTAATTTTCTTCCCATCTATAAAGTGATCTTTATTAAATTATTTTACATAATATTGCGTTCTTTTAGTACTTCTGTTATACGACTATCTTTACTTATTCAGTCTAACTATTTTCATCCAACTATTTTTTTTTATAAAGATGCGTATTAGGTATTCTCGATGGATTTTTTTTTTTATTAAAATGATAAAATTAATTGTAGAAAGAGAAAAAACTTGGTTCATATACATCAAAATACTAATTTAATAAGTCAAAAAACCTTTTTAAGTTGATTATTACATTTGGGTAAAACCTTGACCTTGAATCAAAAAGTTGATTATTACATTTGAGTATATATAACGTGATTGCATTAATTTGGGTTGTTTCATTCGAAAATTAACACATTGCTATTATTGCGTTACTACAGTTAAAACTTAGTTGAACGTATATTTGACTAAAGTTTCATAATACAGTATTGGTTTTATTTAAAATAGAATTGCGGGTAGTTAAAAAAAAAAATGTTTCCTTTTTTACTTTACCGTCTTGATAGCGCTATAGCAGAGCTATAGTTCTAGAAGGGAAAGTATAGTAATTAATTTGAGTATATGCGGTTTTCATCGGATCTTGACGTTTTGACCCCGAAGGGACCCAAAAATCGAATGGAAATTTTCCGGTTGTTAATATCCGTAAGTATGTATGTATGTTCAGTGTCGGCATCTAAATTACCTTATATCTCCAGAACCACTGGACCGATTTTGACCAATCTTGCTCAAATTACTTCTATATATGGGCCATTGATGCCATTAAATTTTTAACTTAAAAGGTCGAGGAGGTAAGGCTGTAAGTACCTTCTATATTGCAAGATTTTGCTTAATTAAGGTCATATTCTTCTTAGGCATATTTGTTAACAATTAAAAAAAAAAATAAAATTTGCAAATTTCATAATCGTTCCCCCACCCGAAAAAAAAGCTCTAACTACTGCTATGTTGTGAGGTCACAGTTGAGCGGTAAAATTAAATAAATAAATAATATTTAAAATGTAAAAAAGTAACTCGATCTGGCTGGGGCTCGAACTCGATCACTTGGTAGACTTTTGGAGCGTTAATCCTCGCTGCTACACCAGATACCCTACCTTACGAGCGAAATTTGTTCTGCGTAAGTTGTGAAATTACATTAGTTAGCGCCAATCTTCGCCGCTAGTACCTCCACACCTGCGTGGATTAAATACGGTATGCGCGCGCGCTTTTGTAAAAAGTACTGAATTAAGTGAAAAAATATTATATTTAGATAAAGTGATAAATACTTTAAATTAGGTTGGTTAAGTGTTTGTGTGTGCGTGTGTGGGTGCATGTTTGTGTGTGTGTAGCCGTGCATCATAAACAACTGTGTTGCCAGCTTTTTTAATGACTGCTAATTTAAAGATATTTTTATGCTATTTAAAGTGTTTTAAATTAAATTTTTTAATCAGCATATTACATTACACGCGATGTATGTTCGAGAGAGAAAAATCGAATAATTTTAACAACCTTTTTTATTATTTAATTTTATTAATTTTTCCACCTTTATAGCATGTTAGGAAATGGGAGTTTTTAAAAGATCATAATCGTTTTAATACCCTCGTTGGCTGTAATTTAATTAAACAAAAGTCCTATAAAATATAGATTATAAAATTTATCCCTGTTTAGAGAATTTTTTTTTTTCTTTTTTTATTCGAATACCCTCAGTTACTCTACAGGAATATAATTTTCCGGTAAAATAAAAATAAAACTTAATTTTCGCCACTTTCATTGCTACGTGTTTAAGCTTGCTTCCTCTCAGGTAATAATTTTCTGCCTGTAAGGAAAGAGAATTATTTATGTATTATCATAAATTGAATTTAAAATATTAAATCTCTTTTAAAAATTTTGTTTGTTGAATCAAAAAAAAAATATATATATATATATATTCAGTTATAGTTCTTAGTGAATACGGTTTAAATTGAATGCTTAAAATCATCGACAGAAATTAGACAAAAATAAATAATAAAAATATAAAATTTAATCTCGGCGTAGGAAGCTCATTAAAAAAATAAATTATATGTGTTAATAAATAATAAAAAATATGGGATACAATATAACAAATGTAATATTAGTACGAATTGAGTTCCGAATAAAACATAAAATACTGTTTAAAAATATTTAATTCTTTTTACAAGTATCCTAAACGTTTCAAAAAAAATGCCATACATCAATTTGAACACTTTTTAGGTGTTTTGGCTGCCGTTAGAATTATATAATCAACCTCTCTCTCTTCTTCTCTTTTTTCTGTTATCTTCCGGAACCACTTAAGATATTAAGTGGTTCATAGGATGAGTAAGGATGATATGTATGAATGTAAATGAAAAGTAGGTTTGTACTGCCTCAGGTCAATGTTCCTGAGATGTATGGTAATTAAAATCTAACCACCAAAGAACATCGGTATCCATGATCTAGTTATTCAAATCCGAATAAAAGTTGGAATATCCGAATAAAAATCTATTGAACCTTAGATCGTATTGAGGTGATGCGTTTGTTTATGTCAGTATGTGGTGGGAGAGTGAGTGCACGGGAGTGGGGGATAGTTTAGGTTCAGACGATTGCAGAGTGGAGTTAATTTCATGAGTTGTGTGTGTGTGTGTGTGTGCGTGCGTGCAAATTCTTCGTTAATTTTCAGTAATTGTAACCATTAGTGTGTTAAGTATATTAATATTTCAGTCATTAAAATGTCGTTCAATCAAGGTGTTGTATCATTTGTACCAACCGGATTCTGGGGTAACTGGATTCTACCCCAGAATCCGGTTGGAATCAGCATAAACTAAACAAATTAAAATTATTAATATTTTTACAGTCCACTATTAGCACAGAACAGAACTCTTGACTTCGAAATCAGCTGATTTATATAACCAACCCAATATGCTATATTTTTAATAGTTTTATTCACACATACGTACCTAAAATACCTATTTCAAACAACCTGTAATATTATAAATAATGTACTAAAATAATCACATACAGAACTAAAAAAATTGGGATATTTTTGTTTTAAAAAAAGCAAATCAAACAATTATTTTTTAACTTTTCTGACATCTTTGGGGTTTATGCTATGCTGTAAAACGTAGAGAAAGTTTCGTAATCAGTCAAAAAATTGGGATATGGATTCTTTGCATTTATCGACTTGTTTGACCCAGGGATCCCTAAAAACAAGAAAAAGTGGAGATTAATGTTAGTATGTATTTATGTATATATGGTATAAATATGTGTACACATACTACGTACGTGTTTTGGCGTGTTTGAAGATTACAAACTTTTGACTGGATTTAAACGATTTTGATAAAATTTTATTTAGACTCATGTGTATGGGGCAATTTGTTGGTAAAATTTTGGGGCTAATTTTCTCAAAATTTCGCAAACTTAACCGCATTTATATGTACATACGTGCATGCTTATCTTATTATTTAATAAAAAATTTCTAATAAAAAAAAAGCTGTCTTTATTTATTGAACTTATTTTTTAACCGAATATTTTTATGTCTTCGCATCTATTATGTATAATAATAGTGATTTAAAAAAAAAAAGAAAAAAAAGTAAACTTGGGACGATGTTTAGTGGTGGAGGAGCTAATCAAAGTTTAAAAATACCGATTTTTTTTTTTATTTAGAACTTTTTTTTTTTTTTTTCATGCAAGATTTCCACTATATAAAAATAAATAATCAATGTCAGGAAAGTATTACAACTTTTTTTCAGTTTTTTTTATTTAATCTGTAAAAAGATAAATACGAACTCTTTTAATCGGATAAGGACTTTTATCTGTTACAAACTGTCATCAGATCGCGTTTACCAATTATTATTCTTCATATTGCGACTTTAAGTGAATTAATCACAAAATATTATGGGAAATAGAATTGCGATTTTCATCGGCTTAATATAGGGATAAAAGGAAATCGATTATAAACTCTTATATTTCTTAAACTGGCAAGCAATCTATTAGCTAAAGAAAATGTGTTACGTTATGTGGTCTGTAGCTTTCGAAAGGAAGGGAGTTAACTGAGTAAATTGATTTCTAAAAGCACATTGCTTTTACTAATCGTTTACAATGAGAGCTCAAGTACTGTTAGGTTGCTACTTGGAACCCTTGAATACGTCTCTAAAGCGGATCACACGGTAGTTGAGGTATTAAACTAACTTACATTATAATGCTTAAAATTTCACTCAAATTGTTTGCATTTATGTAATATATATTGATTGGACCTACGCCTAATATTGAAGTTTCTGATCTTTAAATAAGGTGAATTAGCTGGTATAAGTAAATAGCAATATGGAAATTTGAATTATGGAAGCAACACTTTTTTTTTTACACTGAGTTTTATTATATACTCTAAATTCGTAATTCTCGTTTACACAGACAAATGTTTTTCCAGTAGGGAAAAAATGTTTCAATATTGCTATGTACAATTTTATTTATTACGTATTCCAATTTATTTTTTTATTTCATTACTTCTTATAATTTATTGTTTACATAAATAATTTTCTTTCCAAAAAAGAAAAAAAAAGTTAATGTAATTGTCTTGAAGATGTAGATTTGATTATCATTTAAATTGTAAATTTTGTGGATTATTATTAATAAACTCATAAAGACAACCTTATATTCCTAAATGCAGAGAAAAATTAAATGTAATCTGGAGAAATCAGACATTCTGATATCATTTTGTAGTTTTTTTTAAATTTTGATTCGTTAAAACTCAGCTTAAGAAACGTAACTTACTACGCAAGAGCGATAATCGTCAATTTCTTTTCTTGCCAGCATTGTAGTCTGAATTCGTTTAATTAAATGAATACTTTTACGTAAGTATCTTCTTTCTATTTATTGAAATTTATTTTAGGACTACATTATTTTAAGCTAATCTATGCTCTAACCAAGTTATTTTGATATGAGCGTTATAATCGACTAATTTAATCTCAGAAATTATAAGGGAAACAAAAGCTGCAGAATAAACAGAAGTGGTTTACAAGAAGTATACACTTGTGGTATAACCTGAACTCGTGTTGTGAATAGACTACGACCCCTCATCAAGTACATGGTTAAGGGAGTGAAGAAATATAATAGTATTTTATCACAGCACCAGATATTACGTTAAAGTGGTGTAGACTTATCTTAAAATAGAGAGCGCGTGAAGATTTAATTGCAGAATAAGTAAATAAAATAATATTACATTAAATTTATTTCCTCCACTAATTCTTCATTCCTTTAAAAAAGATCTTCATAGTAAGGTTTTATTCAGGTATTATTTACTAAATTTTGGTAAATTTTACTTAGATATTTACTTTATCTGTTCAACAATTATATCTACATAATTTTATTACGTAATAAATTATTTTAATCAGATAGAAAAATTCATAGAATTGTTGTTTATAAAGTACCTGTTCCATAAAATTGTTATGAGTTTTAAGTTTTTTTTGCTTTTTTTAGTCTTAACCGAAACAATATTTTCTATTATTATTAGGTTTTTTGTAGATTTAAATGGCGATACGAGATATAAAATACCTCCGATAAAAATTTCGAAACTCACCGTGTTGGTCTAGTGGGTTAACGCGACATCGCAAATCAGCTGATTTCGAAGTCGAGAGTTCTAAGGTTCAAATCCTAGTAAAGATAAACATTTTCTACTGATTTGAATACTAGATCGAGGATACCGGTGTTTTTTGTGGTTGGGTTTCAACTAACCACACTTCTCAGGAGTGGTCGATCTGAGATTTTACAAGATTTACACTTCATTCTCATTCATACACATCATCCTCATTCATCCTCTGAAGGATGAATGAGGCTAAACAGATAAAGAGCGAGATAAAAATTTAATATCACCTAATTTAAAACCCAATTTATAATTTTATTTATGATGAATTTATGGTGATCTCCTTAGCAGAGTGGTAGCGTCACGGCCTTTCATCCGGAGATCTTAAATTCGATTCTTGGTCAGGCATAGCTTTTTCCATACGTTATAAACTTCGATTCTTATGAGTCTTCCGATTAAGTCTTTTTTATTACGGAAGCGGTAGAAGTGGTTGAAAAGGAGCGGAACTCAAAGAAAGACCCTTTCTTTGACCTTGTTACCGAAAATTGTTCGTTATACTCCCACCTGAGGCCGTAATTTATATGATACAACCGTTCAACGGTATCCTTTGAACGATGTGTTACTTGGAGTGGAAAGTTTCAGACGTTGTGATGATACTTAAGCCGGGCAAGTCGTGCTCGACGTATCATTGCACAAGCCAATAACCCCGTTGATCTAAACTTCTAAACCTATTACTCTAAGGTATTAGAAAGGCTATTCCTTCAATTATTGTGGCCTGTATTAAAGTAGGCACAAAATATTCCTGACCACCATTTCGGATTTCGGGATGGTCAGTCCACCATTGAACAGACTCATAGATCATCAGTGTTGTCACCAACTTCCTGGAAAAAGTTCTGTTCGGCTGCCTTAATATATACGCAGTAAGCATTCGATAAGGTATGGCTGTTTGGTCTGCTATCCAAACGAAAACAAACAGACCTCAATTTTTTAGTACAGCGTAGGTAGTTGGACGGTTGCTTCTGCAACCAACGGACGGATGAGATATCTGCATTCTTTGATACTTCCTCAGATGTACTTCATCTTCTATTCCATCTTCATTGCAGACCTTCCAGTCACACATATTACCACTATTACATGGTTTGCCGACGACATGGCAATCACGGCTGTCGATGATGAACCAACTCAAGTCTCGACTAAGTTGCAATCTAGAGACTAACCTTCTATCTGAGTGTTTGAAGAAACTGAGAATCAAGGTAAATTAAGTGAAATCGATTGATAAGACATTCGTGATGAGAAGAGGTGATTTCTGCCTAGGATTCAATTTTTTTTTTTTTCCTTCCCCCCTGGGTCGGACCTCCAATAAAGTATTACTCAACCCAGGGAGGAGCTGTTCACTCT